>JAZHYW010022330.1:0-52534 GCA_037355805.1 Ixodes ricinus | reverse complement strand
GAGTCCCACTGAGCGACACATAGAAACAAACGACAGCGACAAGCCTCAAACCAGAGTCGTTCCCGATTTGACAGGCTTTGTAGAATAAAGGAGGCTATGCTCAAACACGAGCATCATGCACGCGAGGGTATCTCTGGCAAGGTTTGCAATCACTCGTGCTTATACTTCACGAGCACCGAACGACTAAACGCCTGCCAACGGTACCATCGCGAGGGGGCTGCGTGTTTGAGGCCAGTGCCACTAAATAAGCTACGCTTCAGCTCATTTAGTAGCTCTATTTGAGGCTTGTCGCTGTCGTTTGTTTCTGTTTGTCGCTCTAGTGGGACCCGGGCATAACAAGCAGTAAAACCATTCTTCTGCGCATGCGCGAAACATGTGCCACGAGCGAGTACTACTGCACCACCAGTTGCGTCTAAGGGCCTCAAAAGAGACGCTCCTCGTCCATTAACACATTTGTCTGTACTTGGGAAACAAACGAAATAAAATGAAATAAAAAATTAAATCAATAACTAAAATGAACACATCACGGTACACCATCGAACACTGAACATTTGAATCGTTTTCGGTACTACTGAATCAATAGAGAACCACCATCGGTATATGATCTACAAACCGATGGCTCAATCCAGCTGGCTAATGGTTAGCAGGTAGCGGCTGGTTCCTGCAGCACACCTTTTATTTCAAAGGGGGCTCGGTCAGAACGGCAGCGACCGCCTCCCTCCCACCCCCCCCCCCCAAAAAAAAAAGTGGTAAAACAAAAGTAAATAAGAAAAAAAAATGAAAGACGTTTACAAATCTCTGTAATGCGAAATTAGAGCGCAGCTTTTGAGAAGGAGGGGAGGGGACGGAGGGGAGGGTATTCCCCTCCTCCCACAGTTTCTCCGCTAAATTTAGCTGGAAAATTGACGCCACGTGACCTCAACACCAATTCAGTTTCCCCGCTAAATTTAGCGGGGAAAATGACGCCACATGACCTTAACACCAATTCAATTTCCCCGCTAAATTTGGCGGGGAAAATAACGTCACATGACTTCGTGTTACGTCAGCCATGAAAATTCAGTTCCTCCGCTAGATTTAGCGGAAAAATTGGCGTCACGTGACCTGAACACCAATTCCATTTCCCTCTAAATTTAGCAGGACGGTTACGCCGACGCCGCCGTACCTGAACTCCATGGGACAAATAAAACGCAACAATAAGTACGTCGGGTGAAAGCTCCACGTGCTCCGAGTGGACCCAGACTTGTGCCTATTTTAAATACTCTACTCCAGATACTGTATTTCGAATACTTTTGGCAGTATTTGGGTATCTTGCAAATACATTTCGTCTAGAGTATTTGCTACTCTGTCTTAATTACATTTTTCACTATCTTGTACCTAGTATCTCAAATACATTTTTCAACCTTGAAAATATTTGTCGCCGGAACAATCTACGGGACTAGGAATCGCCAGACTCCTGAACAAAGCTGAACCGATTTCCAAACTTGGAGGCAAGCGACCGAACACAAAACACGAAACAAGGCATCGTCAAAACGCAGTCTCCGAATGCATTAACAAGACCAAATGGATAGCCCCAAGTACAACCGCCTCTATGTGTCTGGTTTCGTCAGGGGAAGATTGTGATGCAAACGCTCGGTACGGTCACAATGGACCATTTTCGGAAATCGGCGGGTCAGGGAATTCTGGTATGAAAATGCGCGAGCACGTTTTCAAGTGAGTGCGAACACTCCCTCGGCCAAGAAGGCTATAGATCCTGCTGGCTTTACTGAGTAGCAGTGGCCAAGATTGGACTTCCCCAAAGCCCCTCGTGTGCCTATTGTGACCTAACTCTGGTTCACAAGCTCCGTTCAAAAGCGTTTCTTTTATCTCCTTCCGAATGCGCACATTGTTTCATTCTCAGAATCCTCCAGCCCAGTTTTCCTCCAGGTGGGCCAGGGATTGAAACCGGTTTAATGGACACTTTCATGAGTTTGCCTCTTCACCTTACTAATATCTTTTGTCAGTTTGAAGGTACAGGCGCTCCACCTCGCCCTTGGCTGGGGAGACAAAATACCCGCTCTTGGTTGTTGATCAACGATAGAGACTGCTGTCCTTTAGCCGATGTTTTCCCTGAGCGTGCACGTTTGTCGTTCACTCGCGTACACATAATCAAGTCTGGCTGCCTGATCAACATCTAGTTCGGCTGTTAGGGAGAAGCAATGCCGGACTATGTGTCTAGTCCGCCGAATCGCGTGAAGGCATGTTACGAACTTATTGCGGAATGCGTCATGAGCCGAGCCTGCTGCCAATACTAAAGCAGTCCTGTTGCCATGCGTATACAATACGTGAGTACCCTTGTTCCTAAACAAAAATCATTCGGTACCCATTATGTTGCATGTCCGAATTATTTCAAGAAAACTTCGATTGCAGCTTAGCTAAGTCGTTTCATGAAAGTCATTAAAAACACAGCAGAATGGGATTTTCTCAGCGAAGTCATCACAAGTAGAGCAACCCCTTTTGACTTTATTATTCTTATATTACCACCATTCAACCTGCTTGCCGAATGTCTTCGTAGTATTTGTACTCTACTCAAGATAGTTCGTAGTAAAAATTAACTTAAATACTACTCTAAATACATTTTCGAATGGGTATTTATTATGTTATCTTAAATTCTTTCGTTGTGTATCTGGCACAATACAGGCTCCGACCTCACGACCGGCGTGTCGTGTGGTGTACGTGTGATGCTTGGTGCATGATGCACGTCTCAAAGGCACCAGATTAGCAGTCGTATTGTATCGGCTAAAGTTATCACAAACAGTGTGCACTAAGTCGCCACAAAGGAGCAAACGGGCCTTACGTTGCCAGAAGATACGTACACGCGTAATTTGCTCTGTTCTTGACAGGCCGTAAGGCGCGAAGTGACTGTTTCCCGTTAGCACAGCCTCTGCGGATAGTCCAGTCTATGCTTAGGTGAGACGAAGTATAGTAACAAACAATTGTGTGAGTTTTACCTTTTCACTGGCGAACACGCTGAATCCTGTCGCTTCGGTCGATTACGTGCAGTTCAACCACCAAACTTGCTGCTCCTTAGCCGAACGGACATGTCTGAAGCTCTAACGGCGCCTGTGAACCCATCTGAATCACCAGCACTTTGGAACCCAGAGCTCAGTGAGAGAAGGAGGCAGTCACAAAGAAAGACACGGAAAGAGAGGAGAGGAGGAGAAGCACTAGGCGGTAGCTTTACGGGCGACACTTTGCAGAGATTTCGAACTCTTGGGCTGTCGTCGCCGCTATGGAAAAACTGTTTTTATCCTCTTGGCGCGAGGAGAAGGAAGTCGGGACTTCCCGTCGGCCGCGCCACGTGAAGAGGGCCGCCCTGACGTCCAGCCAAGAATCGCGCGACGAAGGGAGAATCTTTCGGTCATCTGCTCGAAACAGCTGTTTTGAAACATTCCTCGCGTTATGCGAAATCCCACTTTGACAGTATTCAGTTGTTACGCGTAATGTTGGATGGTTTTAGAAACTTCCACCGCGTTTACCCACTCTCTCTCTCGCACCTCCGCACACATTGCACGACCGTGCTACAGCTATTGCTTTCGTTTCTTCGCAGATTATGAGTGAAAAATACAATTTTTCTCTCTTTTTTTTGGATTCGCGAAACGTCAAACAAATTTAACGTTTTCTTTACTTGTTCTGCGACTGCACGCCATCTTCCCCCTGCCGCCAAAAAGTACGTTTCACAAAAAATAAGCAAAGTACATCATCGGCGGCTTGAACAGTTTCGCAACAGCGGTTTGCGAAGTCAGAGGTCGCAGCACTTCGAAGCCGTCGGCTACAGTGCATAGCGACAGCGATGCCATCAGCGATGGCATCGCTAGCGCCGTCGCCGGCGGCGGCTTCGATGTGCTTCGCCCTCTAACTTCGCAAACCGCGGCTCCATACTATCCGGGCCGCCGGTGTTGTACTTTTGTTTTTGGTAAGACTACTCTGTTGGTGACGGAGGAAAAGGCTTCTGCTTCGCATTTCATGAAGCTGTGGCCCGTGACGTCACAATGACTTCCCCGCAAAATTTAGAGAGAAAATTAATGTCACGTGACCTCAACACCAATTCAGTTTACCTGCAAAATTTAGCGGAGAAAATGATGTCACATGACTTCACATCACGTGACATATACACGAACTCGACTCTGTTACGTCACGGCGCCGTGGTGGCGCGTCGGGCGCACTTCCGGTCTGAGGCTGGGGCGGAAGTTACCATGCGGGACATGCATCACTGTGTTGTTTTGAGAAAAACCGGACAGAAACCTGCTTTCTCGTCACACTGCTGCGACTGGGGCTGTACCAAAAGAGTTGGGAAAGATTTGAAGTTCAGTTTTTATGCGTTTTCTGCCTGCTCGGTTCGTCCGAGAACGTGGATATGTGCCGTGAAAAGTGAATGTCAGACGCCGTCGGACCACGATTGCTTGTGCGGGAAGCGATTTGGGTTGAATTCACGGATAGTTGTGGTCGTCCGATTTATTTGTTTTGCTCCAACGTGAAAGCGGGAAAACCGCCAAGTTGTACGGACAGCCTGCGAACTACGTTCAGTCCGTCTTCAGGTTCGAACGGCCGTCTGATCGTTCTCACTGTCGTCTGCTCTTTCAAACGCTTCTGCTTGTCGCCTGCTCTTTTAGACGACGCCGGTCCGTAGACCAAATGTTGGCCCGGTACTTGCGATAAGAAGTAAGTGCAGTCCTTAAAAAACTTAAGCTTGAAGGTTGGTAAGCAGGCTCGACGTAAACAGTAGATACAAGGAGATGTTGATCATTGTTACCAGTCGCCATCACCTACTTGTTATGCCTGATTGACTTGGTCCGATTCTGCTTGCGATTTTCAGTATCGACGTCGACCATCTCAGCTGCGGTTCACGCTTTTGCAGCCCGAGCGACGTCGCGGCTGAAAATTGCGAGCGGAATTTCATCATGCGAATCAGGATTTAGCGTCCATTCTGCGGCGTCCACGACGAATGAATCGCCGCATGTCACATTCTTCACGCGAACTTTCGCGGTGTAACGAGCCTCGTTAATTTCGGCGAGGCCCCTAAAGCAGTCAGGCATTGCCAGGCAGACGTAGAATCAACAATTCTAAAGCGAAAAAGAGCACGGGGACTTTCAGCGACGCCGACAACATCGCATTCCAATGGTTTGTTTATGCGCGACGGCGGGCTTCTTGCCCACACTCCATCGCGCATGCGCGGCGCCCGTGGCGTCCACTAGGGGCGCTCCGCTTTGTTTGTTAACATGAGTCGGTCTATACACAAATTCAGTTCTCCCGCTAAATTCAGCGGAAAAATTGACGTCACATGACATGTCACGCGACCAATACGCGAATTCGGTTTCACCGCTAGATTTAGCAGGAAAATTGACGTCATGTCATTCTCCATACCCTGTGGACACAAATCGACCCGACGGGAAAATTCAATGAGTCAATGAAATTGGGAGGACTTAAAGGGGGTGGAGATTAGTGGGTGGAGTTAATGGGGTGGAGAGGAGTAAACATAGAAGAACAGCTCGAGGAGAAATTTCTGGAGGTTACAAGCGATACACCAAGAACGTTTCATGTAGCAGCACAATTGTAGGGCCATTTGCGACTCATTTTTGACGTGAAACGTTATTTGGCTAGTTGCTCCGGATTCTGTGGCCTGTGATGTCCCATAATGCAACGCGCGCAGTGTTGCATTATGGGACGTCACAGACCTACACACCAGTTCAATTTTTTCCGCTAAATTAAGCGGGGAGGTTTAGTTGGTGTATAGGTCAAGTGGCATCAGGTCGCGCGACGTCGATTTTCCCGTTAAATTTAGCGTGAAAATTAACGTCCCGTTACCTACACACAAATTTATTTTCCTCACTAAATTTAGCGAGAAAATTTACGTCACGTGACCCGATGTCACGTGACGCTAGAACGTTTCACGTGTGCAATTAAATTTCCCAGCAATTCGCCATACTTTTTTTCTTACGCATGGTCATGTTCGATTTTACATTGAATCATATAGTGAATTAAGTTTAGTTTTATTTTCATATACAACGAAGGTTGGAGCTAATCTAGGGATGTTTATCCGGCTTTAAATCCTGAAACGACAATGTCCGAGTTCCACTAAGGGGACAAACAAAAACAGCCGACACTAACAAGCCTCAATCACGAGCACTAATCACGCGGGGTATCTGTGGCAGGCTTGCAATGTAACTCGTGCTTCCTTCACGAGTACCGAGAGACTGAAAGCCTGTGAAAGGTACCATTACGTGCAGTGCTGCACGTGCTTGAGGCTTGTCGGTGTCGGTTGTTTCTGTTTGTCGCTCCTGTGAGTCTCGGGCATAAGAACAAAATTGCTTTCCGGCAAAAGAAGTCTCATGCCCTCGGCTTCCCCTCATGCACACTCTCCAAGTGGTGAAGCACGCTTTACAGGAAGTCAGTTTTTCTTTGAAGAGCGTTTTCCGCTCCTTTCCCTGTTCAAATAAGAGTCCGTTCCTGCTCGTTCGGCAGGTGTTTTTCTAAAGAGGGAAGGCAGCAGACCTTTGTTGTTGAATCTTGTTGTCAAAACGTGTTCGCCACTCTGTGCCTCGCATTACTTCTCTCATTTTGTCGGGGTCGCAATAATGAGCTCGGCAAGACCAGCTAAGCTGAAGGGTCAGTGACAATAGCTGAGCTGGGCTCAGCTATTGTCACTGACCCTTCAGTTGTCGAGACAACTCCAATCCGCTTCAGCTGACTTGGTGTAAGCCCTCTCACACACCGAGGAAGTTGAGACCGCTGTCGCTGTGCTACGAGAATCGGGCTATGTGACAGTCCTAAAAGCGGCGAGGGAGCTTTGCGAAAAGGTTCACTTGACACTCGAAATGCCACGAATCACATCTCGTCAGAAACACCGCAGTAACGTTCCCAAGACTTCCGTGGATGAAAACTTCAGACACGCTGCATTTCTTCCCTTTATTGATCACTTTCTCGTACAGCTCAAATATCGATTCAGGAATCACAAGTGAACCCTTGAACTCCTATCAACCCTACCCACCAAAAGTATCGCCAAAGGGGAGAAAGAGCCCGATTTAGACAAAGTCGGGAACCCCTATGGGGACTTCATTTCCTGAAAGGAGTTGCCTGAAGACGTTCTTTTTTCGTCTCAGAATTCAGGGGACTGCTACGATGCTCCGCACGTTTCTGCCGTGCAGGCGATGTCTCTTTGACCGAACGCCCTGCACCCAAACACCTACAAATTATTTATAATTCTGGCCACCCTGCCTGTTAGCACTGCCGAGCCGGAGCGCTCATGTCCAACTCTGCGAAGGCTGAAGACTTACATAAGAACGTCCTCGTCCCAAGATTTTCTTCTGGGACTCGCACTTCTGATGATTCACCGAGACGTCCCTTTCAGCCAAAATAACATTCTATCGTCTCTTTGCATAGATCGGCGACGGCTTAGATGGAATGTGTAGAAAGGTCTGACCTAATCTGGTGAACAACCGTCAGCGTACGAACGCACAATATTGACAGGTTTTTTTTATTCGTTTTTCATTGTGCTCTTATGAAAGCGACATGTTATTACTTATAATTTTGACGTCTGATAATATTGCTGATATTCCACCAAGTTTCCTATTATTTTCTTCTTATTGCTTAAGTCATTAATTTGTAAAGCTCATTATAAAATGTTTTAAAAGTGTGCAGATAAATGAACCGTATTGCTAAACCACTAAAATCTACAAAAAAAAAACAAAAAAAAAACATGGGCCGGCACTGGGATTCGAATAGAATATGCCTGTTCAGAATGGCCATTTCCGCCTGCCTTTTTGCCCCACAAGTTTCTCGAGATTCTTCCCCCGCAATAACGCATTGAAGGCGATGCAAGTGATTGTGGTATAGACTCCTTTCGGAAGTGTGCCCTCTTTTGGAAGCTGAAGAATCCCTGCACAATGGTGGACAGGAGGCACCCTAGTGGACACAAGTGCGAGCTTCTTGCGTTCGGATTGCGCCCCGGCTGCACGACAACTCGTCGCAGCGGGAGCACGCTACTCGCACGCTCCGCAGTGTCAGTTGTTCCACGCTTTGTGCAGTGGACTCAATCTTTTTTTTCAACCGGCACGTAATTTTCAAAGGGGTCTATTCTTTTGTGATGGAGCTTCGTAATGAGTAACACCACACGGAAAGACTTTCAAGACCTGGGCGCCATTGTCCGCTTCTTCCTCGACGTGCTGCGCCCCCTGTCCACGATTACTAGAACTCCCATAACAATATTATTTCAATAATAACCATAATCTTTATTTGCAAAGTAATGTTATCCAGGGCTAAAACAGGAAGGCGAAAAGGCGAGATACCGTACATCTGTGAGTGTCTAGCCAGTCACCATGGCCATCAATAGGATGGTCACAAATAGGCTTTTTTGATTTAGAGTTCCCAGTACCATTATTTGTTTAACGAGTGACAAGGCAATGCGCTCACTCTTATTGTCTTGTGACTGGTTATTCGGCACCCTTGTCAGCTAATGCCATTCTCCCGTTTGCTCCGGTAATAACCTGCGTCACCACGCCGCGCGTTTATTAAATTGTCAGCGAGTATAGATTACTTGGAAAGGTCAGGTGGGTTCGCCCCATCCCACTTCCCGTACGCTTTGCTGACGTCCAAAATCACAGCGTTGGCGTCCCGTGGTATGAACCCGTAGGCAGAAACCACATTGCAGAAACGATTCGCAATAAAAAAAAGTATAATATATTGAAAATTCTTTTACAACTATATATCGCACAAAAATTCACGCGTAAAGGAGGCAAGCTTCTATAGTCTGTTGCATGTTTCGAACAGCACAACAAGCTTCTTCCACAAAACACTCCACTTTTTCTATTTTAGCAGGAGCGGACGCTGGAGGGGGGGGGGAACTCCCCAATGTATGGCGACGGGAGAGCTTTGTGCGAGGCGCTTATCATGTTATTCTAAACCTGCAACGGACTACAGGCGCGCGATGATCCTCGTACGGCCTGGTTGTAGGGTCGTTCGGCTGCGTCGTCCTCCCCAACGTCCCACGACATTCATAAAGCGTTGATAAGCGTGCAGTAAAAAAAGCAGAAAAAAGCTTAGCGGCGGGAAAATAACAGCTTGGACTGTCTCCTATAAGGGGGGTCAGTCGACGGCTGCTCTGGTAGAAAAATTGCTTGCTCCATCGACGAGTGCTCCCGAGAGAATATGTCCAGGGCTGGTGGCACCTGAAAACAAAAAAATACACGACTCTAAGCTCCGACTATCTTGGCACTGCGTTTTCACTTCGAGAAAGGTACGGACGCACGGGGTACTTTGTACACATTTCCGAAGAGACTTAATTTAGTCCCTGTCCAGCGGCCCAGACAAGAAAACCTCATGACGGGCGACGCTAGGACGGACGCGTCGTCCCCTTTGCGGCGACTCTAACAATGACGTAATGCGCGCGCCTTATTTATTGGACCCGGGGTGTGAAATCAACTTGGCAGCTGGTCGACTCTGCGGCATGCAACCGTCGTTTACAAAACGTTTTTTTTTTTCAGCGCCGAAGATTGAGGCGTCTATAAGGTATAAGAGAGCATTTCACGCTTCTATAAGAGAGGTCAAATATTGTGCGTTTTTTTTTACCCGGGGCTCCGTGGACACGAATCTTGTGGAACGACCAGAGCGGCTTGAGTGCACGGACGAATCCGACAGCCGACGGATGAGAAGCGCCTGGATCGGAACGACGGTGCCCACTTCGTTGCCGGAGGACTGCGACGCCGTGGCCAGGGCGGCCATCGTGGTCTTGGGGATTACCCGTTCCTCGGCAGAGGCGTCTGGCCTGACCGCCGGGTCCGTCTTCGGCAGGCTGCTGGGTCGACGTTCGGCCTGGTCTCTCTTCGTCTTCGACTGGTCTCTGGATTCACGGCGGGGATGGCTTACCTCGGAAACTTCATGGCCTGGTGAGAGTTACAGAAGAAATGTATTGACTTGGAAGGGGAAAACACGTTTTTGTTGTTGTTTTTATACTAGGTGGCGCAAGCTACCGCCCGCTATAAAGGGTATTCGTTATTGTCCATCCACTGTCCATGAGTTTCAAAGCTGTTTTCAGGTCATTGACAATTTTATTAGGAAGTTGAAGGCCCCAAAAGACACAGGAAACTTTCCAAAGTCCATAACTTTTGGCGCTTTCAGTTTTGCGACAATATGATATCCTACCTATATGCGTCGTTTTCCGACTCGCCCGCTCTCTCATATCCTCTCACATTTCGGTTCCTTATCTCACAAGAGTTTGATCCCCCGTCCTCTCAGAGCAAAGAGCACCCAGTGGCAGAGATCAGAGAGCCCATTTCATCAATACATCCACGAGGGGAGTGTAGAACGACGTCTTACTCTCTCTCTCTCTCTCTCTCGGTATTCGAGTAGAAAATCCTGTTGTACTGCGCGCCCGCAAGAAGGCAAGAGTCTTTCTATCACCCGCTTTGAATGCCATCTGACCACGGTGACAAGGTCTTACCACGAGACACATCCTCGCCTTCGTTGGACAGGCAGATATCGGGCTGTGATTGGCGGTCCTTGGTGTGACGTGTCTTTTTCTTCCTCAATACGCTCCCGAATCTGGAGTCGTCACGAGCTGCGTCGGACAAGGCCGCTTGGCCGCCGTCAGCAGTGGCCTCGGCTTTCTCGGGGGCCATTCTGGTCTGTGCACGAAAACGAGCAGAACTGTCAGAGTTACTTTAGAAAGGCACAGTTAAGTTCCCTTTCTATACAGTTTTCAAGTGCTTATCACACAGGCGAAAAATAGTGAGTCACCAGGCTGTGGATGCCTGCGCGGTGTCTGATGTTCCGCAGAAGAGCTCTACCGTACCGAGCATGTTCAAAACACATTCCACAGCCGGTTGACAAAAATGGCGGCGCCCAAAATGCACTCATTGGAACGGTGTACGGACCGTCCCTTCATGAACAGCGCCATTATGAATACCTCAACGTCTCCTGGAGTGCATCGGATTCTGCGGCCGCGCTAAATTGAGGCAAAAGATGACTCTTTTTTTTTTTTCACGCGTTGCTGACGCGCGAAAGTGCAGTGAATTGCAGTTTCATGATCGCCATCAGGGTCCTTCTCCCGTTTGCCCCAACCCAGCAAGGAGGAAAGCGCCCGGTAGCTCCTTCCCACCTCTCCCTCGCCCTCTTTCATTACAACGGTATCTCACCTTACGATTAGCCACTGCGGACGCTACGAGTCAACCCAGCCAATCAGCGCTCTGAAGGAATGACGTCACTACGCGTTCCACTTCGATCGTCGCTGCCGAAGGTCGGGTGGCACTCACACGGCATTAGGTTGGCTTCGATGGCTTATAGCGTCTGCTACGGCCCATCGGAAGGTGAAAACGTGAAACGGAGTACAGTAATTTCAACTGGAATTCCCGCATGGCGCAGTCCACTTCCATATAAAAAGCATGATCAAAGGTGAAAAAGTTCCGATAAATTTAGCGGAAAAAATTTTCCGCTAAACGTCATGGGACATTGACATCACCCTACGTCACGAGCCATGACGACCCTACACGAAACACACGTGGTATGTGGGCTACGAAATGGAGGTGTGGCCATCGCTTGCCTCTCCCAGCGGCCAAGAGCGGTTCCACGATTCATGCCTCGCGTGTCTCTATAGTATACCATCGGTAAGCTGGAAGCAGCGCCACCACGGCAAAAACCAAGTTCAGTCCTTAGAATAAACTTCAGTAAGGTGGTAAGTTGAACTAGTTGGGGATCGTTAAACATGCTGAGAAAGGCACTCGAGGGAACGGGGCAAAAGGGACAAGAACAAAACAGCGCGTGTTCGTACATTCCTTTTGTCCTGTCCCTTCGAGCGCAATTCTTGATTAGCTTACGTTATAGTCTTTTGGAAATCGGGTCCTAAAAAAAAAAAAGAAAAGCAGAGCAAAAATATCAAAAATATCAACTTAGGGGTCGTGTACCCGTTTACGGCTGAACAATACACATCTATATACATCTGCAGAGTGGGATCGATAAAATACTCAATCTATCTTTGTTACCACTTTCTTCTTTATAGCTCTGAAGGTAGGGCTGCTTCGAACATACCGATTATGCTGCGTTTTATGAGAATGAATCGAGGTACCGCTACGAAGCCTCGCCAATCAAGACTGTCGCCATAAAGGTAACCTTGGCTGATGGACCGGCAACAGCAGTCCCTTCCGTTCCGGCCAGATTGGCCGTCGGCGGCGGGCCCCCTGATGCATCCGCCTGGAGCATGGCGGTGCCCGGATCGTCGGCCTCGATCGACCTGAAGAGCGGTTCGTTGGTCCTCCTCTGCTCTCGTCGGATTTTGCGCAGGAGCAGCCAGATGACCGCGGACACGAATATCACGACCATCAGCACCAGGAGGACGACGAGCAGCATGATCTCAGCTATGCGCCACCTCAACGAAGCCACTGCAGGTTGATCAACATGGAACACTGTGTTCGGTGCACGTCTCCTTCTTCACTTCCAATCGCGAAAATTATGACCATTACGATGAAGACCGCGCGACAGGGGGCATCGGTGGCTACCGCAGCTCGGGAGCACATGGAGCGAAAATTCGCGCTGCAGAATTTTCGACCCGGATGAGCCAGGGGGATCGGTGGCCGAGTGGGCTAGCGCACACTGGCTTTAGCCATAGCCTCCTCTATACTGACAAAGCCTGGCAGATCGCCACGAGACGCGGCCGCCGAAAGTGAAAGGTAGTGCTGCAGACAACGGATGGAGAGGAGAGGCATGTAACGGGCGCCCCGCTGCGGCGAGACGCCGAAAAACACTTCTCCCGAGCGGTGGAATGTCCGCTCGTGCTCCTCGAGTTCTTCGCGCTACCGCTTCTTTTCTCGTCGGGCTTGAAAACCATGTTTCGGGTACTCGCCGCTGCAAAAGCTGTGCGCTGAATACCAGAAATGCTCTGTGCTACCAGATCCTCGCGCTCCAAATCTGCGACCGGGCACTCTATGGCTCCGTCGTCGAACTGCCAGGCTTTCTGAGTATAAGGAGTATTCACGCCATATTTGTGGGTGCTGTTCTAGAGCGCATGCTCAGAACGAGCCCACATTAATAGGCTGCTAAGACCGGTAATCTTGAGGGTGCGGAATGCACGTTACAAAAGAACTGTGGAAGCTCGCCATCAGCACGCGCTCAGCAGTCGCGCACACAGCTATGGCCGCCAGTGAATACTTACTATAGAGGAGGCTATGCTTTAGCGCACACCAGCTTGGAGCACGTGGAGCGAAACCTCGCGCTGCAGAACCCAGGGTAGGATACGTGCATGTACTTGAACTGGCAGGTGTGCCGACCGCATCGGCATCTCCATAGAGCTGGGTGTCTACCACTGCCAGTCACAGCGGGGACAGGAGGCCGGTCCGGCAGCATTTAGCGAGGCTGGCTTGGGGGTGTGTTGCTGGGACTATTTCTTTTTGTTTTGGGTTGTGTGTGAAGCTGTACAATATTGTGTGGCTGCTAGCTGTGCCAAAGAGTCAAGGGACTTACAACGATATGTCAAATACGCGAAGAAAAAGACGGAGCGGTGCTGTTTTGTGCCGGGCTGCAACGTGGGTCACAACACATGCAAAGAGAAACGCTCCTAGTTTCGGATGCCGAGCAACGCCTCTTTGTTCGCGGAATGAAATAATCTGATTCAAAAAAAATCTGATGAAAATAATAAAGAAAGAGGTATAAGAAAAATGTGTGACCTGTGTGACATGTCAGAGAAAACGAACTTCTTTAAGTGGGATTGCTCTTCAATAAAGACAGCACTTGAAGTTGCTCCATTTATCTTGCCAGTCTTCGTGTTTATTTTCATATGATGTACACTCACTAGATGACATCAATTCAGACATTTTGAGAACTGCTGGAAGTAAAAACAAAGCTCGCTTTCATTAATCCATGCTACACAAAAAAGATATATTAACACCAAAAGAAAAACGAGGTATTTAAAGCTCTGCTAAACGTACAACTGCCGAACAAATAATTAAAAGAGCCTTAACACTAAAGTGGAGAGTAAAGCATCGCATATCATATCATACTCAAACTTCGCTTTCTTAATGCTGGTATGTAAGGTGAGATAGACAATTATTGTTCTATAACTGTATAACAAAAAAAAATTAAAGAAGCGAGACTATGTAAGTAACTGACCGCTCCTAAACGGCATTTGCGCTCTGAATATAAGCTTCTGCCGTTCGCGCAAGTCGCGCTTTTTCACGAGGGTGTGGTACAGGATGGAACATATTCTTTCTCACAACCGAGCAGGCAAAGACAAACAAAAAAATACGACACTTTTCCAAGGCGGTCTCTGTTTCCGAACCTCGAACTCTGGTAACTCTGCGAATGGAGGGACTGGCGGAAGAAGAAAAAATTAAGACTGATTCGAAGCACCGGTGTTAATTGCTAGTTATCAGTGGTGTGGTACAACGAAATATTAACTAAAGAAACTGCATCACGAATTATTATAGTCAAAACTGTCTAAATAAATCGCTAACTTAAACAAATATCAAATAGGCGTGTTTATATATAACTGTTAGGATTGATTTACCCTCCTTCTGAATTATACAAGTAAACTAAATTAAGCCGTTTTCGAAGAGTTTTCGCAAGCTTACATTATTGAGCATTGTGAGATGTAGCTGAAGAACTATGTGACTAACAATACGATCTCGAAAGAAAGGTGCGTTCTTTTTTTGGCTAACAAAACTTAACAACGACATTTTAGCGGGAAAAAAAAGTAAGTGACATTGAAAAATAACTTACCTTAATGTGGTTTTTCAAATTAGATTTCGACGTCCTGGATGTGGTCAGCAGCTTGAGTTTCGGCATACAGAGTAGACATTTAAACAGCAAATTGTCTGACTTCGTTTCCCTCAGTTCAAACATAGCACTTAGCCCGGGTCATAGTAACGGAGTTTCGGTGGTCGTTGCCATCTTGCACGAAAAGTGAGTGGGAGATGGCAGTAAAAGGTGCTTTTATAACAAGCGTTCCAAGGCGGCCTTGTTGGTTAGAGGCAGACGTTGCATGTCAGTGACAACTGTACAGTACACGAACTGCTCACAAACAACACACCTCATAGCGACGCCAGTTGTATCAACTAGCGTCGCTATGACCAGACCGTGACTATAGTCACGGTCCGGTTTATTCTACACATGCAACAAAAAGAGGACACCGATCGCTTATTATAACCAATAATTATAACCAAAGATGATTATGGGTGATTAATAACGAAGTATAGTGCCGGCCATACTTTCGTTGTAATCACATGCATACTCATAGTATCTTTACGCGTATATATGACTAAAAAAGTTGGCGAGCGTTTATAATCTCTTTACCCTACTTTTCTCTTTCACGGCCAAAAACCTTTTCTCTTTTTTTCACGCCGGAAGCAGCAAAGTAAGGGCTAAGCAGACGAAAGCCATCACTATCACTGCTCCGAATGTATCTCTCTAGAAGAATGGAACAGTAGCCTTCACACACAACAAGGAACTGCGAGAAGGAAAAGGCGGGTGTAGCGTACAGCTATAGATAGTTCGGTCTTTAAATGCCAGGGAGTTGGGGAAATGCTTTCTTGTGGAAAAGTACGGCATTGCAGTCTGACGAACTGCGATACAAAGAAGGTGCCGTCCGTGGTGGTGACGCAGTCTTTCGTCTAATCTTTCAGGCACTGTGGGAGAAAGAATGCCTAGAGGATTTAGTGGGAGGCGACCTTCTGAACAGGAGTCGTTCTCCAGCGAGAAACCATACCTTTGTGCCACGGCGGTAGGGATTCTAAAAGATGGTGACGTCTTTCTGGTGACGGTCGCCGTTCAATGCTGCGATAACCTTGTCACTTGTTTTGGTTCAAAGCGTGAGAACGTCAACGCTTCCAAACTTAGAGTTTATCCTTTTTGTTGTTGACAGAATGAGAATTTATATGTTTTGAAAAGAAGGATGTGACCAGCTGGAGTAGCTAGGGATGCTGAGGCAAAATCCTTCGAGCGGCAGCAGGCTGTTGCCTTCTGAAAGGATGTCTCTCTCCAGCGAGACGGCTGCTCCTTCAGGGTAGGGCGACGGCGATCTTAGCAGCTTCTATACAAAGACAAAGACTGCACCAAGGACGCTTAGGGGTTCGGCATAGGGATAATCTCGCGCCTTTTGGGCCTGGTCGTGGGAATGTCAAAAGACTCTTCCAAAGGAGTTTGAAATGACGCCGTTTATGCATAGCTTTGTTGGGGTTTCTTTGCCATTTTTCCGTAGTGTACAGAATAAAAATAATTTTGTTCCCAAACAATCATGCGGCCATTTTTATTTAAAAGTAACGAGAACCGTAATTTGATAGGCGATATCGTAAAATAATGACGACATTACTTAACTCGTTAGTCATTTGGGATTCTATCGAGTACGTTCGTCAAAAAACTAAAGCGTTACCAGTAACATCATTACTTGTAGCGCGTTAATTCCAACACTGGTTTTACGTGCCAAACCAACCATGTGCATCTGGCACCTCCCAGCGGAGGACTGAGGATTAATTTCGATCCCCTGGGGACCTTTTGACGTGCAACCGAAAGCTCGGTTACACGGCGCCTTCTTCGCAATAAACCTCCGTCTGATTACGGGCACCTCGGCCGGGATTTGAACCCGCCACCTGGGAACCCGTAGAGCGACGCTTTGCTTCGGAGCCACCAAGGCGGCTTGATTCAGTTAAGTGTCGCAATTCCTGCGAAAATATCTTCAGCTAAGTTTATTTGCAAGGCACAGCGGAAAGTTTGTCTGCCTTCGTCTTCTGCCATCATACCTGAGAAGGTTATTCGCGCAAAACGCTGTAGGCGTTGCTTGAGCGCCGCGTGATGGTGGCGCCATCTGTGAGAGGCAGCATCAAGCTGACTGACTGTTCGTTTAAGTGTTTTTTTTCCCCACGCATTGAGATATAGCGTTTTTTTCTTTCTCGTTTTAGTTTCACAAAGCCTATAATCATGAAAATTGAGTACGATAAATGTACCTCCCAAAAACACCTTTGTGAAGAGTTTCATTGCGCTCACTTTATTAGCTGATTGATGCGGTTCATTTTACGCTGACACATCGCTCGGAAACACCCTGTATTGTCAGTATTAATAGTAAAAATAAGTTTTGGCGGAATGTTGGCGCGAATTCCTCACATATTGGTGACGAGTTGTTTTGATGGTGCCGCCTCCCAGACGTTCTCTTGTGTAGGAGTGGATAGGATGCGAGCAGACGACGCGCTATGTAATAGCACGGAGTGGCTATGTTAGTTCGCATCTATGCCGATGAAAGACAATTTATTTATTAAACAAAGGTGCATGATGTTTCTGTGAGTAATCTTTCTGATGAATGACAGATCCTCGAAGTTGCTTTTGTATATTAAAAACCTTTAAATGTTCAAAAACAAGCGTGGACTTACATTACAGCTTCCGCGGCGTGCGGGGCTATTCGCAGCCTCTCTGATTCGTGTTTTTTCGCCTCTCTAGAGCCTGCTGTAGAAAAAGGTTTTGCATTCACCAGAATAAACTTAGCTGTGCACACGCGCACAGTTGAGTTGTAAGGCGCCGCACACTTGTTTGAGCTACACTGAGCTTACCGATACCAACGCTTCTATCCAAGCGTGACTCGACAGTTGGTGACGAGCAAATGCTCGTCAGCAACTGACGCTCAGATCCTCCCGCATCGAATACGTAGCAAAGTAGTTCGTCACATCGCGACTTCTGCCCAAAAGAAAAGCAGAGATTTTCATAACTTTTCTGAATTGTCGGCCATGGCCCGGCAAATTTATGCGATTGATTAATTTGCTCTATCCAATTTTTACTAACATTTGTTTACAAATTTAAAATCACTCTCTGAGAAGCGCATCGCGCATTATGCGCAATTTTTGGGGTCCACAAAATTAAACATACAAGCGGTAGTAATTCATATCAGGTGTAAGCGGAGCGCAAGTTCGTCTGCTTCTTTTGCTAGGGGTTGTGGTGACGTCAGAACGACGCCGAGCTCTGATTGGCTCTGATTGAAGGATAGTGGGTAGACCTCAAGGCAGCTTGCTTTGAGAACTACACACAATCCTTCAATCAGAGCCAATCAGAGCTCGGCGTCTTCTGACGTCACCACCACCCCTAGCAAAAGAAGCAGACGAACTTCCGCTCCACCTTATTTTTTGGGGACGCTGTGTCACCACGACCTATACTAGATTGCGTCTCGCTCTCGCTTTCCTATTTCCAATTTGACGAGACATTCCTTTCTCAGTTTTATTTTGTCCGAATTATCATAAGAATACCCCCTATTCGCCGTGGTAGATGTTGAAGTGGGGTAAAGCGCTGGATATTCTATTTTCATTATCCAGCTTTTTGAACCCGGGTAGAGAACAGCACACCACCATCCGAGCGCTTCGGCACCTCAGCGCAACAAAGCCTTTGTTAGCACGACTATAGGCTGCCCCGTTTTCAAGATTTGGTAAAATGTCCTACTACAAATATCACTTCAGCAAATAAACACAACGCGTGAAACAGGCTTTGCCGCGCGTTACCCAAACAGCGCATGAAGCGAGCTGACGAGCCAAGGGATCCAAGATCTGCGCGGTGCGTCCCAGTCCGTCCTACTGAGCGCGTCTCCGACTGGCTAAACTTAGAGCAGTAAACCAGCCGCCGAAAATGGCATTTTCCCGGTTGCCGCCATCTTGACCGTTTGCCTCATTACTGATCACGTGACTTTAAGAAGGCTGCGCCCATAGGTGCGCCAGATCAGATTGGCCAGATTACGGTAAGCACGGCCGCGGTCCAAAATTTACTTGATCTCACTCTAGGGTAAACGTTCTGTACCTTGGCGTTTGAAAACCTACCCGCGTCCAGTTACTCTATCAGTCTTGTCACGTGACACGATTCACCAGAGTAACTCGGATCCATTATAGTAAGATTGGAACGCAGCGCCTTTAGACGGCCCGCAAAAATCGCTTTCTCAACACGTCGCGCTGCGATTTACTCAGAGCTGGAACCATGCACGTCGTGGAAGCATGGGATGAAAATATCAACGGATTAGCTTACCTTGTTCAAAAAGAAAAAATAATTTTTTTTTTCTTTATCTGCCGCTGCATTTGCAGACGTCACGACGGGCTCGCCTAGTTAAATCTGTCGCCGACAGGTGTCGGAAGCGTCGAAAGCGCCGGTGCCGAGCTTAGCAGACGTTCTTCGGGAGCGTTTCCCTATGGCGGCGTGCGTCTCTTCCGGCATGGTGCCTGGAGCGCGTCTCCAACTTGAGTGTTTAACGTCCTATCCTGCCCATACATCAAAAGTGGTCCCGAAGTGGCAACAAATGACGTCACAGAAGCCAAAGTGTCATGCTGTTGCCTGTCGCGATCCTGGCGGTTGGTAGTAGAAATGCTGGCGAAAAGCACAAGCGAACCCGAGTGTCGCTGTCGTTACGGCGTCCCAACTTCTGGCTGCCGAAGCTTCTGTGGACTGTCACATTGGAGAGCGGCCTGCGGCAGAACAGGCGTCTGCCACTATCAACCACCGCTGCTGAAGTACCACCAGGATCGCGAACGGCGACAGCATGACACTTCTATGAAGTCATGAGGTGGAAATCGAGGGACCACTTTTTTGGACGTCGGTAAACACACCACTCGGGGACGCGTTCCGGTCACCATACTGCCGTCGCGCTCGATGCTTCACGACATCAGTCGGTGGCAGATTTAACTATACTTGCTCAGCCTCGGTCCAGACGCAGCCAAAGCTAGTCAGAGCGCAGAGCTCCGGTGACTTTCAACATCCACTGCCAAGCACGCGCGCTCGTGCAGTCCAAAGCACGTGATAATCTGGAGGCCACATGCTCGCGCTTGCTAGCATCGACTGCGTCTGGACACAAGCCTGAAACGCAAGTATAGCAAGCCATCTGTCATGATGTTGTCCGCGAATGCCCTGGCAAATACGCCGAAACTGGTGTTTCTTTTTTTTAACGAGGTAAGTTTGTCTTTGGATATTTTCACTTCATGCTCCCACCACATTGTTGCACCTTTATAGTAAATCTCAGCGCGATACGATGAGAAATCGATTTTCGCAGGTAGTCTAAAGTGCTTTAGAAGAGTTAGTTTACATGCTGTAGATAGGCAATTTGGCCAGCGTTGTACGACCGCTAACCTGAGTGAATGGACGCTAAAGACCCCAGGTTATTAGTGGCACTGCACGAGCCAGATTTTCCACCTACAGCGGAGCCATCAGACGCCATATAAAAGAGACAAACTTGAATGCGTGCTAACTCCGAGAAATCGTCCATCCCCAACTTAGCTTCTGACAGGCATCCGGCGTGCATTCCACTGTTTTCAAGGAGCTTATTAAATGTACTCTCTATGTGATCTCGGCTACTCTTAATTTTAGGGGCAAGAAAAAACGACAGCGTAAACTATTTCTTAAAAAAAAAAAAGTTTATCGATCAACAGGACAACAAGACGCATAGTAATAAAAAGTGTTCGATTTTACTTCAAAACATTTTCGACAATTTCAGCGCACTTTGAACTAGAGCCGCCAGAATTCCAATTTAAGACGGTGAAACTTGTACCCCACGGAGACGCCGAAACACTGAAACTGCTCATGATGGGCCCACACAAAGCCTGCGTCAGTAAGAACAACCTGGCTGTGTAGAACTAGTCTCTCGTGGGACCGAAAAAGTAAAGTGAAAAAAAGAATGTATAAAAAAGTGAAAGCGCAATACTTCCATGGCCGCGCCCACTCCAAAGAGGCATTCTGGCCACTATACTCGAGGACAACTTTTTCTTGGCAATGCAGTCAAAGGTACGGGCGCGCGTGCCCTCGCCCATTTTAAGCGCCGATTAAAGCTGCGAGCGCGCTCTCCTCTTTTCCTCGATAACGCAAAAAAAAAAAAAGTTGTCCACGGGTATGCATAATTTGTGCCCGCTTATGCGGGAAAGCATGCGGTATTTCAATCTTTCTTAAGTTGCCTTCGGAGCATGCTGCGCTTAGTCGCGGACATGCATGTATCAGCTGCCGGTTGCCATGCATGCGTACAAGTGTGCAAACCTAGAGGCCCTAACTATAGTGGCGAATTCCGCTTGCAGATTTGGAGCGATCCGAAACCGCTCCCCGCTCAGAAAAAAGCGCTTCGTAACCGTTCCAAATGTACCAGCGGGATTTTCCATAAGCTGCGATCTCAGAGTAACGACCCTTGAGCCATCTTGGCGCCTTAAATCATTGTCGCCGGTTATCCGAAGCTTTATCCGAAATAGGAAATGGTTTTCCGTCCTCTAGAAATGTTAGAGCAGTCTGCGACAGAGCGAAGCGATATCGCCTGAGCTTCCTGGCGGCGCCTATCGAAAGCTCAGGAACTGGCATTTTCGATTTGTAAAGATCCACAATGGCGCCCGCTTTGCATCAAGCATCAAAATGGCGGCACCCACACGAAAATCTGGGAACGAAGGGCAGATAAGTGTTTAGCTTGCTTATAGGGAATTGAAGAATGAGTAAGCAGTTTTAGCGCACGCTAGTGCTAAATTTAGCGCTTGCATTAGCGCACACTACGCAAGAGAGTTTTAGAATAGCGTTTCTCCGCCGCGACGCAAAAGCCCAAGCATTTCGCGCTTCCAACGCTACCTAGATAAAGCTACAATTTTTATTTCACACACGAAATGCTCTAACTTGAGAAGAAACAAGTTTTTTGTTCTAGGGTAACATTTTAGATTTGTTTAAACATGAGGATACGACGCGAGCGATCGACCGGTCGTGTCCGCTTGCGTCGCCTTGACAAGAGTGGTCTCGTGTACTGACCTTCGCACACCGTACCCTCGCCCAAAAAAATGTTCGCGCGTCGCAAGCATCAAGTTATGGCGATCGTTGCCCACCTTACTGGGTCTTCCGAACCGTGTGCGATGTCGTTTTGTATTGAAAATCGCAGTCGCGAGGATGCCGCCAACGTCGCGCTCAGAACGCCGCCAAAGCGGACGCAGCCATAGTCCTGGGAGCCGCCATTTTTTTAACTGTACTCGTCTTGGCTTTAGCCAACTTCTCATTACGAATCCTCCTTGGAGAAGCACAGAGACTCTTTGCGTCCTTTGCGTACGCACGCAGTTTCCGAAAAATAGCGCACGCAAAACGCGGTTAGCGGTTGGCGCACGCGCAGCGGCGACGACGCTATTCTTGGCGTACGCAAAGCTTTAGCGTGCGCTATTCTAAAACTGCCTATAGTGACTTTACGTGTAAACTTTCACCAAACGTCAATCACTGACCGCGCGATACCTGTCGGACAGTCAGTCGTCCAGCTCCCCGAATCCGACCGCTTTCTAGGAAACCTTTTGCGACAGCGACATCGTGTTCTCCCGGAATAACAGCAGAAGCGAAAGTGGGCGTGCGCGGCGCTGTCCCTTACGACTTCCGGATGACCCTGTTTCTCGCGGGAGCCGCGCACAAGCGGGCCATCGGCAGTCGTCAGCAATCGCTGGGAGGAAACGCGTGCGCGCGCGGGCAATTTGTTTACGTCGAAATTGCGGTTGCCTCATCCGCATGATTCCGCTGCGTTTGTGTGCGGCAGCAATACGGGGCACGGGAGGAATAACGGGAACGACGATGACCCTACAGTCATTGAGAGCTTAAGAAGCACAGGACAAGGTGAGTCCCTCCCGAGCATCTCATCGATCAGATTGCGCCATTAGGCGACAAGGACGCCTATAAGGACCAATCACGAAACAAGCTGCGTCAACATAATAAGCCCTGCCCTGCGGTTTTTCAGCTGTCGGTGGCTATGCGGGTAGAAACTGAGGGAGAGGAGGAGAGGACGAGACGAGAGGGGACGTCAGAACACCGAGCTTTGCTTGGAATGACTAGTGGCTAGACCCAAAGCGCCTACCCATTAATCATTCTAACTAGAGCTCCGTGTTTTGACACTGTGTCTCCACTGAGCTCGGCGTTTACCCACTGTGTCTCCAGTCGAATTGATCGAACGCGAACGACAGACACCGGACGTAGACGTGGTCACATTTTTGCGCGCCGCCGAGAAGGCGTTTGCTTAAAGGGCGGTGCAACGATTTTCAGACTGGCCAATTAACTGCGGAAATTAATCTGCGTCACTTATAAAACGAAAAACTGAAAACCGCATTTTCTTGCGAGCGCTGGTTCTTATTTAAAAAAATGAAACAAATCGAAGGTCGAAGTGCTTCTCAACCAGACTTGTATGTAGTTCAACTACTCTACTCAAGTTACTGTAGTTGAACTACTTTTTTGAGTAGTTTAGTAACTTTCAATTACATTTTTATTTTGGTAATTAGTAGTTTACTTTAATTACTTTTTGAGTAAATTCTACTCAAGTTACAAATTACTTTCGAACTTTAGTGGTTGTTTTGCCTATCAACAAACATTCCTGCACAAAAGAGATAAGATATTCGAAGACCAGCTGATAACTGTGTGTGGCGTAGGAAAGGGGGAAGACAGTAATTTGGAGAAACCAAAACCCCCAAACTTTTCACGAGCCCCCGACCCCCCCCCCCCCCCCCTGCAACAGCACTGCTACGAGGCGCGGGGAGCGAACATACACGACGCAAGAGAGGCCGAGTAACTGCGCGATTAGCGCCAGCGGTCCTGGAAGCTCAAGGAGACTTGACCCATGTGAAGAAAGAGCAGGTCCCCGCTTCCGCCCAACGGAGAAACTCTGGCCCACTACAAGAGGTGCACACACTGCATCCTCACTCAAAGGAGGCAACAAAATGCAGCACCTGCTCTGACTGGTGCTCCTGTAGTTTGTGCTGTACTCGAAGAATCGCGTACTAAAGGGCAACGCAAAGAATACCTTTCTGCGTTGCCTTTCTCCCAAAACTCAGAATATGCAGATCTTCAAAGATTCAAAGATCTTTCGAGAAACCTGTAGTAATTCCCCCAACGTTTTTATATAAACAATTATAAACAAGCAGTGTTGGGACGTACTCTATGCACATGGTACTTAAAGTACTACTGTTCAGAAAAATTGTACTTTACTTGAAGTAAATTCTCTGAACATGTACTTGTATTTTCCGAGGAAATTAAAACTCCCGACTTCAATAAATATTCCCCGAGTTTGAAAAAAGAAAAGAAAAAAGGCGGTATTGTTGAGTGAAAACGCGCTCTTTAGAGACGTCATCTGGTGATTTCTCTGAGTTAAGTAATGGTGGCTGTAAGACCGATGGAAATAAGTGCCTTATAAGTTGATTGTGTCAAATAGCTCGTCAGGGAGAGTAAAACAACTACTCTGCGGCGACTTGACCTTATACAATATTGGCTGCCATTTCCGTAAAAAACTAATGCACCTCCGATTACCCCTCGAGTAATGCATACCAGTTAAAAAAACTGTATAGGGAATGAAAGGGCATCATGAAAGATTGTGTTCAAACTGCGTGTACTTTATCTTGAAATATATTGTATTTATATGCGTTACTTCAAGTACATTGCACCCGGTGTACTTTACTACTTTACTTGAAGTACATAACCTCTCATTTACTTTGTACTTCAATTCAAGTACTTTTTAGATGTACTTCACGCAACACTGTAAACAAGCCAACACTGTCTAAAAAATCAAGCACAGACAGTGCTAAACCTCAAAGTAGAACTGACACATTCGCAGTACATCATTGACCAAACAAACAAGAAAGTAAAAAACAATTAGGCACACAGAAGCAGAATTAGCTATTAAAGCATTTCTGTGAAAAAAACAAGCCGATTTATATTTGGCTAGCACAATTTCGCTAACGGATCAAAACCTCTGTACTTTCTTTTTACCACAAAAAAAACATGTAAAAGTAACTTCAAACGTAACTTCAAGAGTAATTCGATACTTTTTTACGGTAATTAGTAATTTTCCAAATTACTTTCTATTTGAGTATTTTCTACTCTACTCAAATTACTTTGGACGCCAATACTCAGTAACTTAATTACTTTTCTTGAGTAACTTGTATATGTCTGCTCTCAACTCTCCACGCCGACTTTCGAGTGACGTACTCTGGGGGTTCACGTTGTTTCCCCTTGGGTTCTCTCTTCAGAGACCCCAGCCGCTTCCTCCACGATTGTCGACGTTAAAGGATTAGCCTCGTCGAAGGTCGCGGCGAGCGATCGACACAAAAGACGGTTCGCCACGGGGCTGACGGCCAGTGTAGCAGCGGAGGGGGACAGGTTTTGTTGACTTCCGCGTATCCCCCAGAGACGCCGTCATTTTGGTTCGTGTAACCGCCACAGGCGGCTGCAGATCGGCAAATAATTAGTTTTTTGCTTTGCAATTACGCAGCAGAATAGCAGTTTTTCGGGGAAAGGTCACGCGTTTTTGGTCACTTGGGCTTGCATTAACAATATAAAAAATGCAAACGGGCAATTCTTTCAAGATTAAATTCGTTGCACAGCCCCTTTAACAATTTGTTTGACGTCCCGATACGTGCTGGACTTTTCGGGGTCTCGTCGGACCCAATCTCGTCGACAACCGGACCCCGGCGCCTGGGGCTCGTTGTCGGTCGCCTTCGTGGCGAAGAAGGCGCCTTTCGTGCCTCTCTCGGGATCCAGCTGGAAGACAGTGGAAGCTGGAAGACGGACCCACCCTCCCTAAGGGCGTCGGCGCCCGAGGGCTGCACGTGCCGCAGCAGAGCCGGACGGCGAGCTCCAGCGGGAGACCGCCCACGATGGGAGACAGAGGCTCCAGCCTGTTTGGTGTGCGGCGACCGCGGGAACAACGATGGAAGTTGGGAAGGCGGCCGGGGGACGGGGGATTGGAGGAGACTCTTGCGCGGGAAACGGGCCACGACGGACGTTCGCGGTGGTGGCGACTGCGACGTCGACTCGGGCGACGGCCCGGTGACGTGGTCCGGCCCTCGACGTCGACGTCCTCAGGATGCGGTGTGGGCTAGCACCCCAAGGACGATTGGCATGCAGCATAGAGTGGCGGCGCACCCCTCCCAGGCTTCCTCGATAACCTTCCCGATCCCGAAACCGCCCAGCAAAATGAAAGTGTAATAAACCATTTCTGCCGAGAGTTATGCGATGCTGTGTCACGTGCATCCGGAGACAGGGGACTGAGGAATCGGACTATGGCCCTACAACCTATAGCTTTTCCAACACCGGCGGGGTTGTGTCCTTCCCACGGCGGGTCATTGCCCGCAAGTCTTCCCCTAACACAAGGGCCGCTGCATCCAGATTCCAGACGTACAAACCTACACAGCCAGCATAACCCCTAAGCGCACTTGCCAACGGGCAGGCCGTTTCGTCAACTAGACGAAGTGCCGTGGACGTGAGTCTCGGACGCAGCCCACACCGGGGAAGACCAAGGATCAAGTTCCAGTGGCTGTGGGTCTAGCTACGGGGTCCTGACCGCGACAGAGATTTATGCACAGACATAAACGCAGCATCAGGTGAACCTCCCCCCCCCCCCCGGTGGTGATCCCCGTATTCTTGGAATCCGGTGTGATCTTTCGCTGCGCTTGTGTTCGCGAGACCCATGTGTGTTGTGTTTGGCAAGTTCTGCGTTTATCTATTGGTTTTAACGTACCTAATGCTCACACTCCAAGGGACGGTTTTCCCCGTGAGGCACGTCCTGGCGATTCTCGCTAGAATCATCGGAGTCAGTTTATTTTCTTCTACCATAAACAAACCAGGGCTCGTGTCTCAATGTTTAGGCTCTAGCCGTCGGGCTTGTCCTTGGGAGCTGACCTTTTGGCCTCCTGGCAAGGGTGGTTTTACCCGTCCGATTGGTTGAGAGTGCGTCGGGGCCTGTACCCAATGGGATTTTAACTAGACCCTGATTGGATGGGACAGGTTACGGCACACTGTCATAACCCCCGACCGAACGGAATATCGTCGAGTTTGAACGGGCCCGAGTGGCTCAGCAGTTCTCTCCCGCAGTTCACCGCGTTACTCCTGTCGTGCGCGACAACCCTTGCTCTGCGGTTTAAGGCCTGCCCAAACAGGAATCGTGAGGCGACATGACTCTAACACAAGTCGTATGGTAATCCGCTTCCGTCCGCTTTTTTTTTTTTTGCCCCAAAAAAAAGTGTTTTTTTTAAACTTTTGTTTGTGTTTTTTAGAGGGGCCTTGAGCATGCTCAACACGTGGTTCCGGACAGCCACTCACAAGTTCTGTTGGCTGTAGGTCCATCGCTCAAGGCCTTCGCTTTCCTTCAGGTCCCGAAAACGGGAAAGAGAAGGGCTGTGTTCGAAATCTTACCCAAATAGATCCAAGCTACTCCGGCGGGTCATGTCACGTGATAACAGAGATAGAGCGACACTGGACGCGTGTACGTTTGCGAACGCAAAGGTTTAAAATCCTTACCTAGAGTAAGATCGAGTCAATTTTGGAACACGTCCAAGCGATACGAGGGCCCTGCAGAACAGATGGACAGCATTGGCAGGTGACGTGTGACGTCAAGTCAGACGAGCACCGAGGTCACCGAAAAGCGGAGGAAACGATAATCGCGTTTTTTGGCTCGGTGCTGTTCAAACAGACATCGGACTGCCAAACTGTAGGACGCTTCAACTTTTACGATTTTTTCCGTAGTCGTGTCGCCTCACGATTCCCTGTCTGGAACGGCCTTTAGCAGACGTCCTTACCGTGCGCGGGAGGACACTTGACGCCGAGGCTTCCATTTTTATGACTGCTTAACTACGTAAGCCGTGCGCGGCAGTTAGTTACAGTTTTTAAATATTTGTATTGGCTTAGTGTAAATGTCTTACACAACAAAACAAAAAAATATATATATATATATATTTTTTTTTTGTATTTGCTACATTTTTGCTTTTAGTCCGTTAACTCAACGCCGCCGGCCACAACGAGAAGGAGCCAGAATTTTCCTTCAACTCCAGCCAGCACCTGGACCCATCTTCCACGATCACTCCCCGGCCCCGACGGTAGACACGTACCCTCAAAGGTGCCCATCAAGGTTCGGGACAAAAACAACCTGATCTTTACTCCGGAGTTCAGCGTTCTAACGCGTTCTGACGAGTGGAGTGGAGACAAAGGCAGCTAGCTTTAGGTCTACCCACTAATCATTCCAACCAGTGCTCGGTGTTCTGGCGACCCCGTGCGCTCTCGCCTCCTCTCTCCTTAGTTTCTGCCCGCGTAGTCAGGGCTAAAGTAAAACCTAAAAAGAAGTCACAAACAAACCGCTTGCCTCTTATTTTAGTTTTGACTTTTCGATCGGAAAGAATGGAGACCAGTGAAACTTTAATTTCAGAGAATCCCCCCCGCACGAGAGTGCCTGAAAACAATAAAGAAAATAGGCCTGGTGGCACTGGAGCACGTGCATGCGGTTTGGTAAGAAGTATACGAAGTTCTTCTCAGCGGCATGACCTCAACCAGCAAATAACAGATATAAATAAAACAGTGAAACTTCAATTTTCAAATATTAAAGCCTCGTAATGTAGATATTTGACTGTATTGGTGGAGGGTACTTGCCCTTCGATAGCTATGGCCGAGTGTATTTTTGTTGCTGTAATTATTTTTCTTTTTTATTATTATTATCGAATTGTTACAGTTAAATTTGCGCCGTGCTACAATGTCCTATTTTGAATTGTTGGCCTGATTCGATCTGTTCTTTGTGTTTTAATTTTTGCTTCGATGTGTTTTGCTGTGTTTTGCTGCCACTGCTGCTGACTGTAAGTGTGGGGGGCCGGGGAACTCGTGAAGCTTCATTTATGTAGCTTTTTTCTCGGTCAACTTCCATCACGAATGTAATGTGATTGAAAATAAAATGTATTTATTATTATTTATTATTATAATTTCATCCTTATGGTACAGAACGAATAGATCACCATTACAGACGTTCAGGAGGACCTCTTAGTGCATCGGTGGCGCATACAACTGGCACTGATCAGTAATATCTAAAGAAATTGGATAATGTGGTTCTCTTCACCTTCCCCTTGATCATTTAATATGAAAAATGCGTTGTTAGCCGCCATAAAGATATAAGCGGCCACTCCGTTGACGTGTAAATAAACATAACTCTTACGAGGTCCGTGAAATAACCCTTCACAAAGATTTCATCAGTGAAGGACTGCGAAAGCGAGAGTTAGATCAGATAATTTCCCCCGTGAGACTCTCTATGTGCACCTACGCACGGACTCGTGAAAGCAGCAGTCCACATAAAGTCTTGCTTCATCTGTAAGCAACGAAGGAAAGAAGGCAGAGTTTAATGAAATACGGAGAGAAGTTCAGTTGCCATTTTAGCACCGAAACTTCGCAGATTAAGAGCCATGCGTATACACAATAAACAGGTTTGCCGGGCGCCTTTTTTTTTTTAATGAAGTTTAACTGCAGTACATTACTCGCCCTATCCCGCGAGGAATCGGCAAGAGTGGCATCTTTGTAGAGTTACACGTTCTTTCCAGGGGTCGAGGGGAACCTAGATCAGTCAGCCACGACGCCAAGACCACCGAGATCAAAGGCACCTTTTTCTGTGGACCGAAAAGAAAGAAAAAAGGTAACGCTAGGCACGAAAACGACGTATTGCCTCAATTATCAAGGTCAAGAGTCAGGGATCTTGGTTCGAGCTTTCGGAAAAGGAGGCATTAAGGATCGATACCACGTACGCGCGTGAGACCAGTTGCCGAGCGGCCGGGCAGCGGCGTCCAGTTGGGTCGGAGACGTGAGCGCACTGCGCAAGATTCCCCATGCAAATGCCCCAAAGGTTGCAGGACACACTTATTCATTCCACGAGCCGGCGGCAGGGGTTGTCGCGTATACTGGAAAACCGGAACTTCTAGCTCAGTAATCTCTTTCCGATGGACGGTGCCGGAATGTGGATGGAGCCGCGCATCTTTTCGCAAACGCCGCCGACGCCTTTCCGAATTCCTGTGCTGTACTCGAGCTACGCGTATAACACAGCTTGAGCGGCGGAGCAAACAGGCGGCAAGGTTAACCGAAACAGGGCCGGCGGCCTTCGATGTACCTGAACTTTCGGAAATGTAACTGACCTTCACCTATTCCTTTTCAATGAACATCTCCTTCTTTCCTATCCTCGTGTTTGCTCTTCTGATGACAAAATGCATAGTATTTTCTTTGGTATTCCGCCTTTTTCTGTTTTTCAGGCCTCTAAGTTAAAAAAAATCAAGAACCGTTTCATATAAAAGGCTTATACAGATCTGAGCCAAGGTTTAAAAATATTTTGGTGCATTTCAGGAAGACAAAACTAAACGAATAAGTTAGGTCATTGCTTGGAGCAAGTCAGGCTATTTTTTTATATTTTTCCCAATTGACTCATCAACTAAGATTAATTAATTAAATTTTTGAAATATTCAATATAGAGCAAAAGTTTCAGTGACTAAGTTGTAGGGTGTCCTCACAAACAACCAATTCAGCGTCGCTTGTAGGGTCTTCCCGACCCTACAAGCGACGGGAAGACGGTAGCTTTGACATAAACTCAGCCACATCAGTTCAGGCCTTCGCTCGGTTCTCTGCATAATGCATGCCTCGTCCAATTGAGCGGGAGCACAAGGCCACCGATTTCCAAGTGTGATTGACCCAGCGTACGACATCCGGCTGAAGTCTTTCAGGGTTGCACGCGTGCCAAGCAGACGCCGGAAAGCCTACTTATCTCGATCGAGAGAAAAACCCGCTACATGTTTTATGGGTCGGAGAATATACGTAAGAAGCCTCCTCGGACCATAAAAGCAACAGACAGCGAGGTATAAATTACCCGTCGCTTTATCAGTGTTGTTCCCGTCGGCAAAAACGAGTAACAAAATATTCTTTACGTAAACGAAAGGGAATGCATGCCCCGTCAGATCAAAACACGCTTTGATCTAATGAATGCCAACCCTCTTTCGTAACTCGTCTGCGTTGAGCTCGTTCTTGCCAGATCTCGTTTGTACGACGAGGCCAGGTAACAACCCGGTATACTTGAGACATGTAATAAAGACGCGTTGCCTGAAGCGAGTCTAAAGCGGTTCATTTCGTTACGGCACGTGGGCTAAAAGACAAACTTAGCACAGTTACTTCCGACACATTGAGTGCGTTACCTGCATAAACGATATCTTAATTTTTAATGTTTTACCACTTCTTGTGCTCGCCTCAAAAGAGTGAAACAACAAAAAACACAAAAACCCTCGAAGACTTTCAAGCTCCCCTTCGAATATGAATGTATTCTTTGCGCTCCATCATAAGGTGAAACTATTTAGTGGCGGCCATAGCTGTGTGCACGACTGCTGAGCGCGTGCTGCTGGCCAGCTTCCACGGTTCTTTTCTAACGTGAATTCCACACCATCAAGATTGCCGGTCTTAGCAGCCTATGAGTGTGAGCGGTGTGAGCTCGTTCTGAGCATGCCCTCTAAACAGCGCACTCAACTATGACGTCCAGTGAATACCTCCTATAGTTGTCTCGTACATATACTAACAGTATGAGGGATCGCCAGGCGCCAAACGAGACAGGCGTCGTGACAACCGGATCCGAGAAAGAAGCCGCAGTTTAATCGCCGCGGATTCTTTTCTGCTTGCTTTCTCCGGCGAATCCAACCGCGTGGTTACGACGAGAATGTTTAACTAAAAAATAATAACATATATATAAATTCAGCTCAAATAACTTCGCCGGCATTCGGGAGATCGGAAAAACCTTCGAAGAGATCTTCTCTTGAACTGACGTCGAAAAGAAGTTCATCCGAAGCTTAACGGCATTCGAGGCCGGACAAGTTGTCAAGTAGGATCGGCGACGTTTATATATTGTTTTTCGCTCGCAATTCAGCTGCGTATTGAAATTATCATAAGATCTGCATTTCTAACAGGTACTGCTCAGGAACACAAAAAGGTCAAGCACTTACTTATATGTCGTCAGTATCGTACAAAAGCGATGTCAGAGGATTGTGCTAGATTAAACTGGTTTACAATACCAGCAAGAGCGCTGAGAGAACCACGAAGTGGTTTTTGAACAAAGCCTAGTGGCTACTGATTATATCTCGGATTATTTTATTTGTGTTTCAAGAAGCCCTTTGAAAGTAGCGATATAAAATGTATTTACTTAGCCTCGGTATGTCAGAAGCTCCCGGAAGGGTTCGACGACCAAAAATAAATATTATAGTAGTTCATCGTAATTAAAATTAAAACATTTATCTCCCCAAAAGTATGTTCCCGGTCATCGACACCGGTCACATCTTTCAAATATATCGTAAAAATGGACGAGTTCACGAGTATGAAAGGCAATCTCGCTGGAAAGTTTGGGTTTAAAGTAAACTCCAGCGGTGAAGTTTTTAACTCGAAGGAAGTCCACTGCATCATCTGCAAAAAGCCGTTTTCGTACAGTGGAAGCGTAAGTTCGCTTCAGTATCGCCTACGAGCGAAGCACCCATGTAGCTGCAGCAAGGACCATCCGCCAAAACGCAGACAACAATCAACGCCTTCTCATCGAGGTTCCTTTCTCTGAAAAAAGAAGAAAGCATCGCCCAAGCTCTGACTTCTTGTCTTCCTGTTGGAGAATGTGGACAAACTTCTTTGTCTTTGGAGCTGGAGCAAAAATATGTGAGTCTTTGAATCGTTGAACTATATGTATCCTCAATTCTAAATGTCCTTTGCGCCGTGTAACAGAGAGTAAAATAAGTCTTCAAAGGCAAGACGAGTTGTTGCATTCTTTTTAATATATTATTTATAAAAATTAACGCAACCGATTAATCGATTAATTAATCGATTAAAGGGTAGCGATTAATCGGGTAAAAATGTTTAATCGACGCCCAGCCCTATCAAATACCAAACAATAAAATATACGATAAATAGTAGGCGCTGCTCTCTTATGTTATAATTTATTATAGATTTAATCAACGGTGCGAGCGGAAAGAACTCCTTGAAGTTCAAGCTCGAAATGTAAGATAATGACATACTTAACTCTGAAAATGAGCATTCCTCTGCTTATACGTATATCTACAAGTTTCAGCTATGTGTAAAAAGACTTGCGATCAACACAGTTCAAAGTACAGCCTCCCACAACCCGGGTCGTGCATAAAGTAGTCGTACTAATAGGTGAGACGGGAACGTTTCGGATGCTTCGGTGTCTTGGCTATATTCGCTAATATACCACATTACGTATTAAGCTCTCACAGCTAAGAGTGCGTATATTTTTATACATATATAAATGTTAAAAACTTGGTGCCCGTGATAGTTATTACTAAATTTGAGTGTAAGATATTTTTTCTTTTCTTATTTGACTTTGTAGTGAAAAAGCATCGCTTTAAAAAATATACCTTTTTTTTGTACTTTAGTAAAAGTTGTGTTCCTGAAATAACTATTTTGGTAGTATATGACGTTTAGCGTGAAGAAACAGCTGGACGATGAGGAATCGAATAGCAAAAATACGGAATATCTGTAAATCACCCTTTTATGTCTGCGACGCTTATTTCTATTCACTCCTCTGTTTGTGATAAGCTCTCAGACAGGCACGTGTCGCCATGATCCTGCTTCCCGGCCATTTTGATGGCGAATTATGTCTGCAATGTTTCTATGAACGCGTGCCGGCAGCCGTCGGTGCTTGGAAATGGGTTTTCAGCGAAGAGAATCAAGCAAAAGTTAAAACATCGGCGTACCATATATACCACGGAGGCATCATGGTTCCCTATACTTCGTATAGGCAACCATGACGCCGACGCCGATGCTCGGCAGCTGACGCTACAAGCGGATAGGACCAATCAGGCGGCGACACAAACGCGCCATCGTGGTGTTCGTCATGTTTCTGTACGTGTTCTACCATCGCTGAACCAACCATAAGCCAAGAAGGCCCAGTGACGTGCGCTTTTGTCGCTGCTTTATTGGGCCCATTAGCTTGTAGCATCGGCTGCGTCTGGACTTCAGCTAAAACCAAATATAAGACTTGCTTTAAAAAAAGACAGTCTTCACACGACATCCGGCAGATAAACAAAGAAGCAGACTTGGACACGATTCGAAGATTCTAAAGGTGTCTGACAGAGCGAAGAAAGATTAAACGCGACACCTTGCCCCTCCTCAAAGCTTCTCGGGTTGGCGACGAAGGGCGCTCTTCTTGAAATGCACTCGACTATAAAATTTGGACACCCAAACTGGGCACTCGAGGAGCGCAGCTACTGTGTCTAGTCACTAGAGCCTGCTATCCGCACACACAAGCTCGTGATGGGGGCGACGTTTTAGCCACTCGTGCGGAAAATTGAACCCTTTAGGTTTTTCTTGGTCGAGTGCCACCTCCGGAAAAGTGCATTTGCTTTGAACGTATCGAGTTTTCCTGCTCTTTTAGCGCCAGCAACATCCGCGGGCTAATTATATATTCCGCGCATATCCTCACTCCTCCGAATGTAAAGTAAAATTAGAAACAAAATGTTAATTTCACACTTTGAGAGAATAATGGGACAAGCAAAACAGTGGTAATCCCAATTTAAAAAAAAAAATGCGATATATATATATATATTAGTACACGGATTTAATGTGGCACGCCTTCCGGGAAATATTGATGAGCGCCAAATGTGTAAAGAGGATGAAAACACCCAAAGAACGCAAGAAGTCAATACCTGAAGCAAGGGGACACGCACGCGTGCTTTTAAAATGACGAAATCATTCACAAGTATAGGCCTACTTAGAATCTTGTCATAGACCAAGGAATGAACGTAAATAATTTGATAAGCTCCGGTTATGGACAACTTAATGCTTTCACTGAAACCCGCGCCTGACGCTGAAGGACAGAAGTTATAGGCTTACAACGTGACGAAAACAGTTTAATGCGAGGCTCGTTCAAAATCAAATATTATGCATTCTTCTGAACGCTTATCTTTTGGCATACGCTCACTTTAGTCTCCCCGTTCAATGCTGAATCACGCTGAATGCATTCTTTGGTGTCTGGAAGCTCAAAGAGGTAAAGCATTGTGTAAGAAGGTAATAGCAGATATCTTTAAAAAAAAGTCATGAAACGATTCTTCTTCGTTAATACTACTTAAAATCGCTGCCTAACGTTAATAGCTGAATAAACTTGCCTTAGTTTTTCTTTCTAGGCAAAGGCAGTCGTCAAAGAAGTTCCGAGAAATATTAGCATCGTTCCTCTCAAAACGGAGCTAGAGTGCCTTCATACACACGCGCGTTTTGCTTGAGTGGTGACATCTCAGCCATTTTCGCACCCAATCGTGTTTTTTTTTATGTATTTTGAAGTGCGCGCAATACGGTGTCACTCAGCTCGAGCGCGCAGCTTTGGCTAATGTATAGACGCCATTTTATTGCCCAAGTCACGCACCGAGTGCGCGAGAGCGTTACGCGCTGACACATTCAGTGCAACAATGGATGTCTTCACCCTGAGACAGACAGACATGTAGGCACCCTAAACGGAGCCAGAACAAGCGGCTACCTAGCCTGGTGCCTACCCTATGCCGCTAACGTTAATCACAGCCACGCGCTCCATGGGGTTGGTAAAGTAGAAAACGCGTTCTGAGCTCCAGGCACCATTAGAGTTCGGCTATATCACCGCAATGGTTGGACACGAGCCACTACCCGAGTGTCCGCCAAGGCATTGATTGTTACGAGCCAAGGTCGAGTGCTCACGCAGTTCTCGTGTCCAATCCATGAGCCGCGATCGACTGTCATCAGGCGGGTGGTTTCGATCCCACAATTAAGTCATCAAGCTTTGCGAAGGCAAGTGTGAATGAAATAGTCGCCTTTTATCGTCGCAATTTCACCGCGACAAGGGAGCTTCTGAATCAGTGGCGTTGGGTGCGAGTATGCAAGACTACCAACACATTTCAACTTCATCACAAGGCCGCACAATGATATGAATCACATTTCGTTGCTTCTGCGATGATACATCTATCGTGAAGTCCGTCAATTTATCAGATACCTTTGCCACACGAACCAACAACAGCGAAATCGCTACCAAAACAAGCGCGAGCCGCCCGCGATCGGCCACTGCTCTCGGCAGGACCAGGCGGAACTGCGTCACCCTTTCGGAAGTAGGACTTTCTGACTCCACAAGCCCCAAGTGCGAGGACGGAGCTCCGGAGTTTGACTCGAGTCACGGGCACCGGAAGTACGCCTGGAGCGTTTAGTGGAAAAGTGACTCAAATCATGACTGCGAGTTTCTAAAAAAAAGAAATTGGGTTGTGTGTATATGTTTATACAGCCTAGAACTTGGTCTGCCCCAACGGTACTTTAACGCACCCAATGTAGGCTTTATCCTCCTTTGCTAAGCAAGATAGCATTGGAATGACTGACTTTGTCGTCGTCGTTTATCAACTCACCGCGTCGCTAATCTTGGTACAGATCAGCCTAAACTGTGAGGCAAAGTCCACCCCACTATTATCTTTTTTTTTTTTTGCAATGACTTTTTTTGTTTTTTTACGAGCTCCCAATTATTTCTTCCCTTGTTTTTTGCTCCCAGTCTTTCAATTTTTTTTTCTTTTCTAAATTGACAAAAAAAAATCGAAGTTTACCTGACGTTTGAAAAACGTCCAAGGAAACGAGAGAGGGGGTTTGGTTCTGTTATCAGCCTCGCGGACGGTTCCGGTTGAACAAAACTGTGGATAAAGATTTTATTCACGCGAAGCCTTTCTTATTCAAGGACAACTCCGATTCGGGCTTTTTTCGGTTTTCCTCGATTTTGATAAAACCGCCTCGGTGTTTACCGAATGCAATGAATGCGCGATAGCACTTGGTCGGACTGATAGGATGGGCAAGCCTGTGCCAACACAATTTTCTTTCCCCCTCTCCTCTCCCTCCTACGGTGCGACCAACACTAGCAAGCAAGGTTCACGAAGGGTTCCTAGATAAAGCTAGTTTTAACAATAGGTATGTTTAGAGACATTCAAGGATTTGTTCTATTCTCGAAAGCTCTAAGGATGTGAAAAAAAAACAAAAAAAAAACACCGTAGACCCGACAAGTGAGCCTACTATGCTCCGTTCATCACCGAGCTGAGACTGCAGTGGAAGCAACGTGTCTGCCGGACCAATCAGCCGCCTCCCTCTTATCACCTGACCCGGCTCTCCCCGCGTGCGTATGGGCGGGACTGTGATGACGTGGGGAAAGAGGGGCGTATGAGCTTCCACCGCAGTCTCAGTTTAGGGGTAAACGGAGTATAGATAGAGGACCTCACCTTATGAAAAGTCTTTCTATACCGGACGATTCTTCAAGTACATCATAAAAAAAAACTACAAATAGTTCGAGATATATTTGATTAAATTTGGTGGTTGTGTCTAAACCATAGAAAACGGCCAGTTCTTGATCGGCGCCAGGAAGTGCAAAAAAACATAACAATTAGTAACATGATTACCTCAAATTTACTTATTATTTTAATTAGTGAAAATAAACATATGGCTCAAGTTAGAAAGTTCTGGAGCGTCATCAAAAACCCCTAAATCAGTCAATACGCTCAAAAAGTATCTTTTTAAAACGGAGTTTATATTTACTAATTAAGAAAGTTCATTAGGTTAGTTGAGGTACTTATTTTGCTAATTAATGTTTTATGCGAAAGCATTAACTGTCCCATGGAGCGAAGACGGCGTTGTATGTAGCAGCGAAACAAGCAATAAATTCCCATTGGCTGCGACGCGTTATATGCCGCTCAAGCCTCGTTCACATGCAGCGGTTTTGGCCCTAGAGCGGCGCGATTTCTGCCGTCGCGGCGCTCTGGCCAGCACCAGCGGTTGAGCGGCACGAGCGCCGCGACGGCAGAAATCGCGCCGCTCTAGGGCCAAAATCGCTGCATGTGAAACACGCTTCAGGGTCAAAGCGGACGCGCCTCAGAAACACAAAGAAAAGCACAGCAACGCAAATGCTTCGTCACGGAAACCGGCGGGGACGCCGCGCCTGCGCAGTGGAGAGCGTGATGTTACCGCCCGAGCCGCGCGTGCAAAAGACGTGGCGCGCTGCCTCCGGTTTTGACGGTGCGATACAAAGCTGGTGAACGCCCCCGTCAGCACGCGCTTAGCGCAAGGTCAGCGCTATGCTTCTAGCGCTCAGCTGCATGCGTAAACAGGCATTTATATATGCTTTCGCATTCCTACACCTAAGCAATCTGAAGAAACCTAAGGGAATTTTTTTAACAGTCTGGTTGGGACACGCGTGTCAAAAAAATAAATTTTACCCGAAAAAAAATTCAAAGCAATATTGATGGCGAAATATTTATTTTAAATTCTGCGCGCAAAGTCCATGACGCCACGGAATGGTCATTCGGTTATTCGCTCTTTCCACCTCAACGTGAAGGCGAAGCCGATGCACCTCTCCTCCACGCGCCCGAAATGCTGAGAAAAACAAGTGGAAAGGAGGTGACTACCGACTAAATCGCGTCTCGCGCCGTCAATAATGCTCTAAAGTTTTTGTAGTTTTTTTTCCCCGTAAAATTAATTTTTTGACACGCGTGTCCCAACCAGACTGTTAATATATATATATATATTTTTTTTTTCAGTGGCCTTTTACATGGACATTGACAGGGTATTTATGCTCCCCGAGGTTTTTAGTTGTACATGGCATTGAGAGCCCAACTACCCAGAACACAATTTGCGTCTCCAAATTTGGTTTCTTTCCGTCCGAAAACCGCCGATCAAGGACTGGCCGGTTCGACCATTTGCTGTCTTACCCAAGCATCAAGAGGAGAATGCAGGGATTGGTGTTCCACGCGCCGCACGCGCACGCCTTTCCTGTATAAATGATTCGAAGTAAATAATCAAAAGAAAGCATTGACGGAACGCGCGTGCAAGATGCCATTTTGTTTTAGGTTTTTGCTTTGGAAAAGTTACTACTGCTGGGGGCCAGCACATGCGGCGCGCGGAATCACTCAATCGCCTGCATTCTCGCTTGATGCTTGAGTAAGAGCAAGTAATGGACTCATTCAGGTGGTCAATCGCCGGCGAGAACGAGCCGGCGGAATCGGCAACCAGAAGGCGCCGGCGGCACACCACGTGACCCTCACCAGCCGAACACGAAACGCCAGACGGTGGCGGTTTACTTCGCCTCTTGCCCGCGCGACACCGCTGGCGAGAGCCTGTCGCCGCTAGCGGTGTCAGATCACGCCGCTAGCGGTGCCACCCATGTCCCAACGACTTGGATTGACTCCAGTAGCGGCTGCTAAAGTGACTTCTGATCAGTTTCGTTCTTTCGTTCATTTTTCTCACTGACCTTCTCTCCCATTTCGGAAGTGACGACACCGGATACAGTCTGGCGCCTACTCGCCCGGCCGTTCGAAACTCGGGCGGAAAAAGCGCCGGAAAGTTGCCGGTGCTTGCCGGAGAACCATCCACCCGAACGGTGCGCGCCGGCCGGAAACTGACCACGCGAACACTATTGCCGGTTTTCCGGCAAAAGAAGTGCCGACGCTTTTCCGTGGTCACGGACCGTTTTCTATGGTTTAGACAGAACCACCAAATTTAATCAAAGTCGTTGGTCACTGAAGGCACACCTCAATACTAAAAAAGAAAAAAATTAAACACATTTTTTGTAGGCTTCTAAAAAGCTGCAAACACGTTGATTAAAAAAAAAACTTTCACAGAGATTAGGAAGCATTCTGTGCGTGCGTCGTTTCGCGTACCGTGGGACTCGCGGGGACGGCGATGGCAGCGGACGACGGGCGTGGGACCTCTACTTAAGAACTGTCGTTCGCGGTACCGGCGAATTCTGTTTGCCTTTGAAAGAGAAATTTGGGACCGAGCAAAAGAATTGGCATTCATTACGTACAACACGCCCGACCACCCAGCCGATTTGCACGAAGACGTCGCCGAGCCGTCGCTCCCTATTCGTGGCTGAAGACATCGCTCGCGCAAGCGTCAAGCACGAAGTCTGTACTTCGAGTTGAATATGCACGCGTACGATTTCTTTACTAGGTGCGAATGTCGCCATTGTGTGGTGCTGCCCAACTTGCTGGAGGAAAATCGGCAGCAAACTTCCCAACTTACAGTTGACCGGCTGCATTGCTGCTAATGGAAAAGAACTTCCATGTAATAAAGGAAAAAAAAAAGATCCTCAGTAGCTCAGTAAAACGATGAATAAAGAAAAAAAAAAGCTCAGTGGAACGATGTTTGCCTCACACGTGGCGGGACCGGGTTCGATCCCCAGTGTAAACGTACGTGTTTTTTTGTGTGTGTGTGTTTTTTTTCTAACATTTTGCGATGTTTACATTTCTGTTTTTACAATTATCACAGAAAAAGCCAAATATTGTGGATGAAAAGTCGCTGAACTAAATGGTACGGGATTTCCATTTTGAAACCTGCGAAATCAATGTAGTCACAAATTTCCACAAAATGCAAGGAGCATATAAATCGGGTAGCGTCCGCTTTCTGAGGTGCCCGTAAATGTTCTACAGGGATTGCAGCCAGCCATTGGTCCCGATCCCGTTGATCTTTCGGAAACTCTGCCGCACAATGCCACTTTTTTCGGACGCAGGACATGTGAGCAAGCTCTTCATGCAACATCTTGGGGGTATTCTTTTCGGAGCCGATCACGGAAATTCACCACGGGCACTCACTACTCATCTCCAACTCCTCAATGTACAAAACAACTCATCTTGAAGTACAGAACAGCGAGCGGAACAAACATAACTGCAAAGGAATCGCACGGCAAACAGTTCCCGCAACGCATGTCGTCTGCTACGCACAGAGAACAAAAACAAAAATGGGAGGAAAAAAAAGGCGCACGGTCGGGTGTAGCCACGTGACTTCCGCCACTCTTCTCTCCACTTCTCCGACCTCCGTGCGCGGATTTCGGTTTCGGTTTTGAGCAGTTGCGTCTTTTTGGCTTTATTAAAAAAATGCGTGACTCTGTTGCAAAATATTAATTGGGTAGTCCTCCGACACCATAATAAATCGCCTGGCAAAAAATGGAAAAAAAATGGGGGGGGGGGGGGGGGGGTGTCAGTGTCTTTGTCTAATTTTAGTTTGCAATCCCGAAAAGCTTTTTTTCTTTTCAATTAACCAATCAATTTATGAAGATTTTTTGAAGTATTCGCAGAAACACCCGGTATGTTAGACCGATTGATTTACTGCGGTTGGCCGGTTGTTAAAATGACAAAACCGAGTCACTAAAATATCTGCTTCCATTCAATGGCAGAAAGTCGGAATCTTAGATGACTCCACAAGGATGCGGCCGGGTTTCCACATTCATTTCCGCCCGAGCACCCATCAAACCCGAACGGCGACGGGTTCCCAGTGCTGCTTTACACACTGAGTTTTGTTCCTTGTCTTTTGCGTTCGCCACGCATAATTCTAGGTCAGACAAAAGCGAATTCAACTCTTTCGCTTTTTCCTATAAAAGCAAACGTAAAAAGAGAGGTTAAAACAAAAACAAAAATACCAACAGCTAAGGCAGCGAAAGGGACAGCGAGTGCCCCGGGGAGATTGTCCTCGTGACCCCAACCGCGTAGCCACCGCCGTCCTCGTCGCAAGCTAACCGGCGGGTTGGAGGTCGGCCATCTTCCCCCGGCTCAGCAAGCCGGCGTCTTGCGCGGTCTCACTCCGTCAAAAAAGGAGAGTGGAGCCCGCGTCACGACGCCCGCAAAGTTTTGAAGTCACGCAGAATCAGCGCTTCCCCAGCTCGGCTCTAAAGACGCGTTTGCCCCCGGACGGAAGGTGAAATAAACAAAAATTGCGAGGACCTCAAGGAAACGAGTTGCGTTAATATAATGACCAGAGTGACTAACCACAACTTCGTTAGAGACCCCTTTCGAAAGTCACGTGCCGATTATTAGAAACCACTGCACAATGGCGCGGACCAACAGACATCGAGGAACGTGCAAGTAATTCCACAAGATAGCGAACGTAGGAGCGCAGCCAACGCTAGGGGCAGATGAGCCAATCAAACCCGTCGAAAGTGCAACGTCACTGCGCTCATCACCTTTTCCTGTTGGAGCGTTTTTGCCTTCTAATCCAACCAAACTGCCGTGACGTTCTTCGGTTGTAGTCCGCCATTGTGCAGGGATTCCACAGCTGCCAACAGAGGGCAGTCTTTCGTAGGGGCCTACAAGAAAACGCACGAATAACAACCGAAAGTGCAGCATATTATCGGAGGACATTTGTATCCGGATCCGACAAGGCAACCGCGGCTGCAATGCCTTCGAACTTCTGTCGCTTTTCAAATGACCAAGACCTCCGGCGGCAGTAGGATGTGTCCATAGACCGAAACTACTTTTCACCAACGCCATCCTCTCGAGTGTGCTCGGAATATTTTGTGAATGGAGCACGCATCGAACTTAACGCTGTACCGTCGATGAACATGGGACACGCTCGCAAGGTGAGTACAAGTTTTCTCGTGAGAATTGCTGTTTCAGCTTGTAACTTTGTAACTTAATGCTGATATTTTGCAATGGTGACATCAACTCTATTTTATCATCTACAACGCTCATTTGAACGCTCATTAAAGCCAAAAGTGGCTGGAAATTGTCGAAAAGTTAGTTCTATTGGTTTTCCTGCGCGATATCAGAGAGCCAAGAACGTATGTTGACCGTCACAACGCGACTGGATCCTTCTTATATTGAAAAATAGTACATAACGTAGCTGGAAATGAAACTTGCGCGGCGAGGCCAACAAGAACATGTGGCTGACCATGTCGTGGTTTTTCGTACAGGCACTTCCCTGTCTGTTCGGCGCAGTACCCTCGGCCAACGTCGGCAGAACCGTGCTCCCTGCATCAAGTTCTGCCAGTCATCGCCTGTTTCCAAGCTATACGCTGCTGGCAACGCCCCTTGATTCATCCGGGTTCGTGACGTCACCATCAACCGCATCCATAAAGGACTGTCTTCAGAACTACAACTTCAGTGGGCGCGGCGAGGCCAACAAGAACATGTGGCTGACCATGTCGTGGTTTTTCGTACAGGTCAGTTATCCTTCATGCTTTAGGAGTGATGATATGTGTCTTATAGTTGTGCCGCGCCCACAAACGCTTTGTGAAATTGCTGTTGACTGTTTTGATGTATGTAAACTGCTGCTATGTGGTGACGTCGAGACAAATCCAGGGCCAACGGTTGAAGAAATGTTTGAGTCGTTGATAAACGGGCAAGAAATAATTCACAAGGAAATAGCTGACCTGAAAATCCAACAGTCCGGCACTGATAAATCAGTTACTGAAGTGCTGTCAAGAATTGCAGAAGTAGACAAGGTGTTGCTTGAGTTAAAAGTTAAATCACTGGAGGTGGATGCACTTAAGAAGACCGTTAACAAGCTAGAGGAGACAATAACACTACAAAATGCGAAGCTTGCTAATTTAGAGGACCGGAGTCGACGTTCTAATCTTGTTATTTTCGGAGTAGCAGACGCACCAGATGAGTCCGAGCAGGACTTGAGAGGCAAGGTTGTCGAAAATATTTTTTCAAGGCGACTAGGAGTCTCTTGCACCTCTGTTCAAAGAATTCATCGCCTAGGAAAACGCGTGGGAAAACGGCCGATTATTCTGTGTCTCCAAGACTACAAAGAAAAGGTAGAAATCCTGCGTAATGCGAAGAAACTTAAAGGTACCAACGTTTACATCCAGAACGATTATTCTCAGGAAACGCTCAACAAAAGAAGACTGCTATGGAATAGTGCGAGCGTCGAGAGAACGAATAAACTAAAAGTATTTCTCGTAAACGACAAACTACGAATTGGCAATGACCTTTTTGCTTGGGATGAATCTTCAAATGCACGAGTAAAGGTTGCCACTGCCAATGAAGCTCCTGTTGGTGAATGACGAGAACCATTACCTGTTTCTAAACAATTTTGTCTCCTGAACATGAATGCGCGAAGTATAGTTAATAAAGCAGAATGGTTTGAACTCGTTCTTCTCAATTATGACCCCCATGTCACTGTGATCACTGAAACGTGGCTTAATGACTCTGTGTCTGATGCTGAAATCTTTCCGGAATCCCATCAAGTGTTTCGTAGGGACCGTCCCTCTCGTGGCGGCGGTGTAGCGGTTGTAATAAAGCCGTCTATTTCTGCTATAGTATTAGATCAAATTAGTGATCACGAAAGTCTAATACTTCGTCTTACTGTTTGGGGCCATAAAATTATACTTTGCGCCGTATATAGATCCCCTTCCGCTAGTCCAGACTACTTAAATCGGCTATACGATGACCTATTAAAATACAGAGGCGAGCAAATTATTCTGGTTGGCGATTTTAATCTCCCCCATATCGACTGGCTGCGATTATCTAGCTCTCCCGGTGATGGCATCGTGTTCGACATGATGCTCGCATGTGATTTAACCCAAGCTCGTTCAAGATTTTACACGGGAAAGTGGTTCCAGTCGCTCGATTTTGGACCTTATCTTTGTCAGTCGCGCTTTTGTTGATTATACCGTAAATCTCGAAGAGAGTGAGTCGGATCACAAATTAGTGCTTTTTTACTGTCATCTGAACCGCCACTCACAAAGGAAAAGGGTTACTTTAACTGTGAAGGATTTTTCAAGGTCCAATGATGAAAGTGTATTGGATTATCTTGATTTTTGTTTCAGCGACTTTATTGAAGACAATGTAACTTTGCTGTGGGAGAAGTTCGTTTATATGTGTAACTATTGTTTAGAAAGCTTCATACCGGATCGGCGTAAATGCACGGGACGTAGGAAGCCTTGGATAAACCGCGAAATAATTCACCTTTCCCGTCGGATCAAAAGGTTTAAAAGAGCTCGTAAACCTGGAAACGTACAAGGTTTACAGGATGAAATGACAAGGCAGGTCAAGGAATCTAGAAATAAATATTTTTCGTGCACTCTTCTTAACTTCTTGAGACATGATCCTGCAAAATTTTGGAATTATCTCTCAGAAAGTACAAAGCCTGTCGACCAGATAAAGGTTAACGACGTGGCTATCACTGATAAAAAACAAATTGCTGAAGAGTTCAATTTATATTTCCAATCTGTGTTTTCTGATTTAGATACGTACACCCCCGTTGCTACTAATACCGCACTGAACCCCGATTTTATCTCGTTTCGCGGTGTGTTTGTTATGTTACTAAACTTGAAAACTAAGTCTAGTTGTGGGCCTGATAAAATCCCAAACGCCTTCCTGCGTCGATATGCAGAATCGCTTGCACGTTTTCTCACTGTCATTTTTCGCGCTTCTTTTAGTTCTTGTGTTCTGCCTAGTGACTGGCGAACCGCACGTGTCGTTCCCATTCATAAAAAGGGTGATCGTTCAGAAGTCAGTAATTATCGTCCTATTTCTATTACGAGTACTTCGTGCAAACTTATGGAGCATATTGTGAGTAATTATGTTCGAGATTTCTTAGAAGAAAGAAACTTGCTTACACCATTTCAGCACGGGTTCCGAAGGGGTTTATCTACCATTACGCAACTTGTCACCACAGTTCATGATTTTGCTGCTACTTTAGACAAATCTGGCCAGGTCGATATTATTTTTTTGGACTTTAGCAAAGCCTTTGATAAGGTTCCACACGGCAAACTTCTTTATAAATTAGAGTGTCTTGGAATACCGTCTCAGATTGTCAATTGGATAGGTTCGTACTTGTCTGATCGCAGCCAGTTTGTCGACATTGGAGGTCATGCTTCCGGTATTCTGGGTGTTTCCTCGGGTGTTCCTCAGGGCAGTGTGCTTGGCCCGTTGTTGTTTTTAACGTATATAAATGATATCGTCTCAGTTGTTAGCCCAGATGTAAATATTCGTTTATTCGCCGATGATTGTATTTTGTTCAAAAGGATATCCACAGTTGCAGACCAAATCTCACTGAATTCTTCCCTCGCCTCTATCTGCAATTGGTGCCGCGCATGGGAAATGCAGCTAAATTTTACGAAAACAGTTCATTTACGTATAACAAGGAAAGTGAAGCCACTGAAGTTCACTTATCAATTAAACAATGATGTAATATCTGATGTTACTGAATACAAATATCTCGGCGTAACCATATCCCACGATCTCCGTTGGTCACAACACATTCAAAACATCTGTTCCTCCGCATCTCGTAAATTGGGCTTGTTACGTCGGAAACTTAGAAGCGCTGCCCCTTCCGTTAAATTACAAGCATATAACTCCTTGGTCCGACCAAAGTTAGAATATGCTGGCATAGTATGGGACCCGAATACCAAAAAGGATGCGTCACAGCTTGAGATGGTTCAGAGGAGAGCTATTCGCTTCATCTATGGAAAGTATAATCGGCTAGATTCCCCATCTTCATTAATGATAGCCAACAATATATCATCACTCCAGCATCGTCGAAAAACTGCGAGACTAAAATTTTTGTCTTTGCTTTATCATAACAGACTCCGCATTGAATCAAGCCTATATTTATCCCCATCATCATCTAGGGAAACTAGGCACCATCATCAGTATTCCCTGGTACCAATATTCGCTCGAACTAACATTTTTAAGTATTCCTTCTTCCCGCGCACTATTACGGATTGGAACGCCCTCCCTCGTGACATTTTTTTGCCCCCGACTTCAATGGTGCTCTTGAGAGTCACACCTTTTGATTGTTCTCCTTTCCTGGTGTTTTTACATGATTTTTTTATTGTTTATTAGGCGTTGATTAGGAATGTTTATTATGCTGATGGCGTTCATGTGTATATATGTCGTTGCATAAGCAATATATATGGTTGCCATGTGTTTCTTGTTTTTCATATGTATAGTTTTGTTGTTTGTATGTACCCCACACCTGCAGGGGCCTGTTCAAGGCCTGCAGTATGTCTAAATAAAATAAAAATAATAAAAAATAATGCTGAAACATGCTCATGCATCGATTTCGAATCGTTGAATCATTAATCGACTCGCTCCGGCAGTGGGCCCATCTTTATATCGACCCTGAAATAGGGATAATCCGGAGAGCACCCGGGGTGTTCGGGTTCGTGGGCAGGCCGTTCCGTGGGACAAAAACAGTCACCCGTGAACAAGGAACCGAGTTGGTTCCGAAACGTCGGGATTTTCGCTTTTAATGAAGCTTGGTTAAAGTTTCACGTTGAAGTTTTATAAACCATTCCTAACCAGACGGATGTCCGTCGAAAATGTTTACATTTAAGCTACCCAGTATGTACGAATTATTCGCGATATTTTCTGCTATAATCGAGCGCAGACAGAAAATGCACTCGCTTTTTCGCATAGAAATGCATTATCGGAATTCAATTTTCGGACTGGTTGCTATCTGCTTCAATTTGCAGCAGCACAGTAGCGCTCAGTTGAACCTCTTTAGCTTACATTATAATAACTCAATGGGCCGCGGAACCTGAGTGCTCGCTAGATGGCGCTACCCACGACAAAACAGTCTATATATTAGTAGATACATTTTTATCTGGTAGATGGAACTGCATAGGCCACGCCAAATCTTCACATCTCGACATTTATGAAAGCACGCTATCAGATCCAAGTCCTATACTTCATTTCACCTTAAAGGACAACTCCGGCCAAAACTCAAAATGAAAATAAATTACTGGTATCGCTGCAGTGACACAAAATACGACCCCAGCCAAAATATTACGTCTGTGGGACGCCGCATTCTCAACTAAGGACGATAATAAAAATGCGACCCGCCGCGAGCCGCTGCTTCTTAGCGGGCAGCCAGCGGGTTGCCGATCGCTAAAGCAACGTTGGGCCGTGAGGTCAGGATCGTCCTCTTTTTCCTCTGGTCCGGACAGGCGCATCCGTTGCGCGGTCGAGCAGTGTAAAGTGCGCTTCTTTGAGCCGCTACCACCGCTACTTCGGCTTGTGATTGGCGTGTTGAGCCGTTGCTTTTATCTGTAGCCCGTGTAGCTTCGGTATAGCCTTTTGTTTATTTGCTTGTGAGGACTCCAAGACTCGTTTAGCGAGCAACTCGGTGCGCCTAAGACTGCTCCAGCTGTTCTTCGAAAGATGTTGAGTACAACTTGTAGCGCTGTGGGCTGCTCAAATAACCCGCTGCGCAACCCGGGGTGCTTTTTCACAAGTTTCCAACGAACCGGACATTGGAGAAGGTATCGGTGAACGCTGTTCGACGAGTGGACTTTGGACTTCGGCTTACGCTATCGCCGAGAAAAAAGAACGAAAAAATTGACCGCATCTCCACGTGGTGAATGATGTTGGTTGGGGCGAAGCTCTGGTGGTGCTTGTCTGCGTAGACGCTGAGCCGCAGCATGCCGAGCCTTTCGTTCGTTTTCATCCATGTCAGAAAGAGAATTGTGGTATGGAACGTGGTTATATACGCATTTGAGCATTTGACCGCAGCACCCTCTCGTCTATAAACGTTGAGCCAATGCATACAAAGTTTAACGCGATTATATACGCATTTGACCGCAGCGCCCTCTCCTGTATAGACGTTGAGCGGCTACATGCAACGTTTCATCCATGACAGAAACCCCAGGTCTCGAGTTACTACCACATCTCAGAGCCCCCTACTCGTCCTGTCGCTGCGCAAACAGATTTCAACATTTTTTTTCATCATTTTTTCATTCTGTTTACTTTCTTTTTGCCCTACACAAGCACGCTGAGCTCACGAGTTCGTAATTTTTTTATCATATTTTTTAGCCCTACACGAGCACGTGAGCATGTGCTCACGTGCTCATGATCTCATGAGCAGAAGCACGAGCACCCGACGCCCACCTACGGCGGACGGACATGGCTTCGCCCCTAGAGGCCGGTTCAGACACTTGCGTTTGAGTGCGTTTGACTGCGTTGCGGTGAGAACCGAAAGCGAGTCACCGGCATCTGTGCTTCGTATGAAAGCGTGGACTCCAATTCAAGGAATCGTCTTTGCACGCGATATAAGAAGCAGGGATGTCCTGGTGTGCCGCTGCCGCAACGCAGTCAAGAAACGCAACTGTGTGAACCGGGCAAGAACTTCGCCCCTAAAAACGAATGTGTACAGCCCAGCACGTGTGTTCGGGCGCCGCGGCCCACGCCGGAGAGCCTCAAAGCTTCGTGTCTGGGACTGACCCGCAGCGCGAGAGCGAGAGGGCCCCCAGTAGGTGTACGTCACTGGCAGCGCGGCGTAGAGCAGCGCCGCTCCCCATCCACGGGCCCCGATAACGATTTAGGCGTAGCGACGAGTACGGAAGACCGCACGCAAGGCGACAGCCGCCGAGTACGGCACCGAGCAAGTTCACTCGTTTTCCAGTCGCTAGCTTTTGGGTATACAAGCAACGAGTACGGCATAGCGCACGCGCGGCGGCAGCCGTCGAGTACGGCTCCGAACGCGTTCACGGGTTTTCCAGTCCTTCAACTTCGGGTATACGCACTAACTCTTGCTACATATGCTGGATAACTACCACGTACACAGAATTAAAACAAAATCAGCTCACCTCCTATCTTTAGACGGCTAGCGCAAAAGAGGTAGGTGCCGCTTGGCCTGCGTACTCGTTGAACGAGAACGATCCTGACGTCACGTTCACATAGCGGCTGATTTCCAGTGTTGCCGGGCCTCAAGCGGCTAGTTTCGGTTTTGTTGGCCGCGCCCCAAACAAAACTTTGAGGCGTCCATATCTTTAAAACTACGCACAATAACGAGAAAAAAATTACACCTCGCAATTCAGGGACGCTGACTGCGCTGAAAACAGTTATTATCCCAAAATCGAAAATATGGACCGGAGTCAGACGCAGCTGATGCTACAAGCACGAGTATGTGGCCCTGAACAGTGCTTGCACCTGGTCGAGCTTGGCTAGGACGCTGAGAGCCTGGAGCTCGCTCTTTTAAGCTATGCTACGCTCACACGTAAAGTGGCTAAATAAAAAAAATTAATAAAAAAAATCTTTCAGCCTTTCCACTTCGGTGAAGGAACACCAGCGAAGCTGTACGCTGTACTATGGTGGGAATGGTTGCCGCCGTCACTCATAGATGGCGGTGGCTGTCCGAGGTGTTGAGTCGACATTTATTTGCTGGCGGGCACGATCCTGAAGAACCTAGCCCTTAAAGGGGCCGCACAAATATAGGCTAGCGTCTACCTTTTTTGCGGTTTCCACGTCCCTTGGGGTTCGGGCAAGCCAGCGGGCACGGAGAGAGTCACTAAATATCAGTGCGTCATATTTTAACCGGACGACGCGGAAACCTCCTCCACCGACGAGAGCGACCCGCGGTACCGAAAGCGCGCAAAATGTGACGTCTTAGGTCCTGGGCTTACTACTGGTCAGAGCCGCTAAAAGCTTTTTTTAGTCGAGATACAAAATATAAGTGTCGCGAACCGTTTCAAATATGTATGAAAGTAGTTTTTGTTCAGTATTTTAGATCGAGAAAAGAAACAAATGCAGTTTATAAAGTACGGAAACAAGAAATGACCCGTCGACATACCCGCCACCAAGCAGCGGAAAAAGCGGCGCATATTAGAAAGGGCTAGTGGGATGAGGCGCCGATGAACGGCGAGCGTAGAAAGGTCCCGGAGCGTACAAAGGCCATTTGGCGGTATGGCAGCGCGAAGTGGCTCCCGTCCTGTACTGGTCTTTACCCCGTGTTTGCTGTCGTTTGTGGCCAATGAAGTGTTATGCCGAAATAGTCTTTAATCGCGCAGCAAATGCAATGCGAGTCGCCCTGGCCGCCCGCTTCATACAGCCTATCAACACACGGTTTAGTGGCGCCCTCTCGAGCCGTCGACACGAAGTGCGGCAGCCGTGAGCGCTCGATGAGCTCACTATACCTCCTCTAGTTCACGACCACTCAAGCCAGGACCTACGACGTCATGAAGCGGTTATTTTTTGCTTGTTTTGTAATTCTAATTTTCCTATAACTTTTAAAATAAAGCGAATTTTGCGAAAAGAAAAGTTTCATTAAGTTACTACGTTCAGTGCGCTTAGGTTCGGTGCAAATTAAAAATCAGTCAAAACGCTGTTGCAGGACCCCTTTAAGGGAGCGCAACAATTTTTTTTTTGGTTTGAAGTTCGCGCTGAAACGGAGCTCCATGAAAGCAGGAACACCAAGCGAAAAAGTGATTACAGAAATTCGCAATATTTTGTGAGTTATTAGCAAGCTACATATTGCAGAAAACAACTTTAAATAAGCAAAACATTGCGCTTCGTGACGTACGATGAAACAGTTTAGCGATTGGGAGCAAAGCGGTTGGCCAATTGGACGCGAGTTTGGTTAATAGCCCGTCGGCCCCGAGTCGGCCGTCAGGCCTTGCTGCAAACATCATAGCTTTGGAATCGGGTTGCCATCATCGAAAAATTTACCGGGCTTATTGAATTTTGAGAGCCCGACCTCCTAGCAAAAAAGGAGTGCGGAGCTGGGCGTCGCGCCGTACGGGGCACACCGCGCAAGCGCCGCGACGCGCGTCTCTGCGCCTCCGGTCCGCCTCGAGCAGCTGCGGCGCGTCTCCCGCAAGTCCGCCGCCACAGTGGGAGCCATAGAGTTATTATAATGTGCGCTAGAGGTTCATACTGGCGCTAGTGTGCTGCATAAATTGAAGCAGACAGCAACCCAGTCAGGAAACTGACTTCCGGTAATGCATTTCTATGGGAGAAAGCGAGTGCATTTTCTCTCTGCGCTCGATTATAAGAGGCCAAATATCCCCGAATAATTCGGACGTACTGGGCACATTTAAAACGTTTCTCGGTCACGCCAGACAAAATGTTGTTGAGTCACAGCCACGGCGTTTGTATATTTTAAATTCGAGGGCGCGAAAAACGGTGCTAAAACCGCTTCGTACATGAGTTTATGTGCACTGTCCGGACACTGATAGCGCCAGGCACGGCGTCGGCGCTTTCACAGCGTCGGGGGTGTATGTGCCGAACGATACAGGAAGGACATCTTGGAAACTCAGAGAGACGGCAAGGACTTCGCATCAACACTTGGATCAGTAACTGCTGGTGCGCAAGCAGACGATCAATTTCCATTAACTCAGTATTGCTTTATTCTCTTTACTGCTCACGTGATGAAAATGCTTGTTGCTGGGCTCCGCGAAGCATCACCCACTTGCCTCCCAAATCTTGCCAAATAGGGAACGCAGAACAGGTGCCCGATAAAAGCTGCCCGTACACGAAATAATAAAGAGGCGCTTACACCTTTTCGTAGCCAGCAGCATACTATATTTTTTTGCGTTCAAACGTCTTTTTAACCGAGTCGTAAAAGATGCGCCCGACGACAGGACGGGCATATTAGCAATATATAAGCGCCACCGGATACAGCGGCACCCAAAGCAGACACACTGCGTCCCTTTCCGATCGTTATCTTGCTTAGAGTCGATCGCTCGATTTTACCTTGTATTGCCATGGAACAGAGGTTTGAGGCCTGAAAGCCTGTTAGCGAAGTTCAACATTGTTCAGCGGTAGAGAAAATGCTCGCCAGCTAAAGCAATTACACTTTCACTGGCCACCAGCAAAGGTGCGTACTGTTCAGTACAGCAAGGAAATAACAAAACATTATTCATTGTTATTTTCCGGCGCAGAGACAAAATGCACGTGCGTTTTCCCATAGGAATGCACAGGAGCACCGCAAAGGTAGACTGGTTGCTGTCTGCTTCAATTTGCCTCCCGGAAGTCGCGCTGAGCACCGCTGCTTGCAGTTGAACCTCTAGCGTACATTAATAACTCCTATGAGTGGGAGCCACCTCGGCGTGGGAGGAGGCACTCCACACGCTGGGAGACGCGCGCACGAGCGACGAGGCGTTGTTGCCGCCCTTTTTGAACTTTAATTTGCAACTTTATTCGCTCTTCGCTAGATACGAGCATAGAAATGACGCTTAACGTGCGATATACTTTGTTTCGCTTCAAAATGTCTGGGACGGCTCTCGCCAATCAAAACCCAGTGAATGTAACGTACAGTGAAAGGGCATAGGGGGGGGGGGGGG
>JAZHYW010022329.1:0-18024 GCA_037355805.1 Ixodes ricinus | reverse complement strand
AATACGGCTACAAAGAGAATGCCTAGGTGGTGTTGAGAGCCTTTGGAGTTGTTCTTCAACTGTTGTTGAAGGGGTATCCACACGAAGGAGAACTTTACGGACGGATGTCGTGACGACAACAACCCGGGAAACCCCATCCTCGGCTCCGCCGCCTACCTGCGGAGCTTTCGTGCTCACAAAACGAAGCCTCCGCGCCTCCGCCACGGAGGAGAACGGCGCCGCGAGGTGTCAAAAGGGGATGACATATGTCTCACGTAATGCGCGCTCCGCGGAGGAAAGTGGCGGATTTCTCCTTCGTGTGGATACCCCATAAGAAGAGCTTCAGACCAGCACACCACAGTTCGACGTCGTCGGCGTATATTGCACTTTTGACTGGAAAGGTACTTTCCTTTAGTAAAGCAGGGGAGTGCTGCCATGACAATGTTGAAAAGTAGCGGACTGTGCACACTTTCCTGTGACACTCCTTGTGTGCACTCGCGTGACGTACTCAACTGCTTGGCCAGTCTAACTTGGAGCGTTCGTTTGTTTAGAAAAGATCGTACAGAGTCCAGGGATCGACCTCCGATCCCGATTAATATCAATCTCTCCATCTTTACGTCGTGAGGAAGAGCGTCGAAACCCAAGAACACGGCATGTAGAACATGTTTCTGTGCTTTGGCCTTTTCAAGAGACGAGGCAAGATCTTCGATGACATCTGCTGTGGATCGACATTTTTTGAAGTCCGGAAGTTCATGTGAGAACGCGTTTGTATGTTCAAGTTGCTAAGTGAGACGGCGGTGGATCATCTTTTCCATTAGTTTGCAGCTGCAGGACGTCAGCGATATTGGGCGATATGAGGACAAGTCGTTCGGGCGTTTTCCTGCTTTCTTGACAAATAGCATGGTCGATTGCAACCACGCATCGGGTAGTACTCCTCCCTGCCAAATGTTGTTGAAATAGGTTAGTAGTTTGGGTCGGTCTTTTTCGTCGATGTTTTAGAGCGCACCACTTAAGCGCCCGTTTCCGGCTTGAGCGGCGACGCCGTCGCCGTCGGCGTAACTGCGTGGTGCATTATGCCATGATGCAACGCGGGGGAGGAGGGGAGGAAGACGAGAGGAGGTGGAGGAGGAGGGCGGCAGGAGGAGGGAGGAGGGGGGAGGCGGTTAGAGCGCAGCTCGAGCTGCGCTCTAATTCGGCGTTACAGGATGTTGTAAACGTCTCTCTTTTCTTTAGAGCCTGGATAGTTATACCGCCACGTTCTGGGATATCCTGTCGACGGCAGTTTGACAAGGCGTAATTTAACTCTGATAAAATGGAGTCGTCATTAGCTGACACTTCTGGGAAGTGTGGAACGGGAGGCCTGGGTCCAGGAAAAATTGCCATTGGTGAGTTGATGTGAGCGGTAAATGCATCTGCAAATCGTTCTCTGAGGGCAGCCAAAGAGAGTTTGTTTTTGATGGCGGTTGCTGCGAAGTCGTCTTTAGGTGGGACTGCCGGTGAGGAGGCATTTAACTGTCGTCCATGGGAGGCGAGATCCAGCGTCAGTAGGGACCTTTAGCAAACCGTTGCCGCGTTCCGAGTACCGCACTACCGGAGCCTTTGAAGCATGCTTTAAGCGCGCGCCCGGGTGGTGCCGTGACCGCGGGCGCGCGCTTAAAAGCATGCTTCAAAGGCTCCAGCTAGTGCGGTATACGCGGAGCACGGCAACGGTTCGCTAAAAGTCCCTAATATTTAGGGAATTTCTTCCTGTCGCCACTGTTGACGACCAAGTTGTACGTATATCTGCTGAAGCTTCGCCTCATTTGTCGTGATGTTGTCCAGTCTTGTGGTCGCTTAGAAGCCTAGCTATTTTTTGAACTCGCTGGGATGCGGCGCGATGGTTCAAATATGCCGGGTCTGGGACTAGTTTTGTTGTTGGGAGCGTTATTTCTTTAATGGCGAGTTTGAAGGCGGTGATTACGGCCACCACAATAGCTGGATGATTTTGGGTTGTTAATATCGTGCTAAGAGTTACGCGATAAACATCCCAGTTGGTAATCTGATGCTTTCTGATCTTCCGTGGGATGGCCGTGATGGGGAGGAGCAAGATGGGCACGTGGTCACTTGCCCATGTGTCAGGTTCTGCATTCTATACCATCTGAATTTCGGGTGATACGAATGTAAGATCGAGAACACTGTCTGTTTTAAGGAGAGAACAAATGAAGGTTGGCGATCCGTTGCTGAGGCATCTTAAGCTTAGATCTTTCGTTACATCAATGGGCGCATTTCCACTTTGAGTAGTCGTGTCACTTTCCCAAACAGAGTGGTTCGCATTAAAATACCCGCACCATATAATTGGTCCCAGAACCAGGGTATTGAACTGAACCCGAACCGTGACCCGAAAACCGGAAAAAAACGTTATTTTTGCGCGAACCGGAGTTGACCCGGAACGAAATAATTTTTCTCGCTCCGGAGCGGAACCGATATGTTTTCGATGCGGTTTTCGGTTCATACGTGAAGTCAGGTTGCTTGAAAAGTGCGTGGCGAAAACCACAATAAGTTAAAAGTCGACCAAAAGATGAAAGATAAAAAATATTTTCGCGCAAACCGGAGTTAAATTGGGCCGAAATAGTTATGTTTTCGTTCCTGGACAAAACTGACTCGATTCTTTTTGCGGTGTTTCGTTTAGATGGGAAGTCAAAAAGCGCGAAAAACTGGTAGCCGAAAGCTCTGTAACGTTCCATTATCAGGATTTCACATAACGGTCGCCCTTCATAGTTTTTAAAGTTCGTCTAGAGATTTCAAACGAAATGAGCACAGTAACTATAAATTCTCCGGGATTTCTGGTCTTATGTATTTCTTTAACAAATGACCACATTCGTCCCAACCTTTTCTTGGGGACCGGAAATTGCTTATCAAAGAAAATTTAACACTAGGACATACTTAATTTATACGTCAGCAAAGGTGACCAATTAATGAGCCTGTTTGGTGGCAAAACGGTGAGTTGGGCTAGTTGGTTTTTCACCTCGGACTAAACGCAAAAAAAGGACAAAGAGACGAGGTATAGACAACACGCCTAATGTTGTCTACACGTCTCTTTGTCCTTTTTATCGAGGGGCACTCAGTTTAAGTTTTGATTGTTGTCTCTTGTCTTTAATTTTGTACAGCTGTGTGCAATTCACTTTAAACGCCTTCATTGTACAACTGATCGGATAAGAAAGCGATACAAAGGCCGATGGATATTTTAGAACTTGCACTAGTTGCCATACTGTGGCGCATCTAATCTGCTTTCAAAATACCTCAGCAGATTTAATAATCTGTCCGACATTATAGTCTAGCACCGGGAAGGGGAGTGGAGGGGGCGGTGTATTCAATTAACAGTTAAAACTACAGAAAACAGCAAAATAGCTTTGATCTCTGGTAGCAGAGAATGCAAGGACCAAAACGTTTTCTCCTCAGAAACACAAACATCAAGGCGCACAGCTCTTCTGAGCATTGCTAGACAAGGAGCCGCGGCTTTCAAGGGACGCTAACGTGTTACGTTTTGAGAGGAGAAAAGGGAGCGCCATCCAGAACTCTACGCATGGGCGCAAGTAGCCCTCTGAGTGCCTGCGACGCAGGTCAGCGTGCAGCGAGCCTTTTCTGCACTGAAGTTCACTTTATCGTCTCAGAGGTGCTGTCTTTCCCCGGATATGGTTGACAACGTGCTGCTTCTTCGGTTAGCTGGTTTTCATTGAACTGCGCTTTCACCCACGTCCCGAGGTGCCCCAGCACTAGCTCGTTCGTTCCACACAGTAATCTGAGCCTTTGCTTTCTATATGCTAACACTTTTATAAAATATGCATAGTTTATCTTTTGCTATGCTCAGTTGTTTTGTAGCATATGAGTACGAACCCGTTCGAACCGGTTTGAACCTTTATTTCTTCACTTCCGAGTTGAATTGGAGCAGAACCGTTTTCCCTGAACCGGAACGAAAACCGGAACGAAAAACATTTCGGTTCGACACACTGCCCAGAACAACGTTTTCTGATCTTTTTCATTTCATCGGGATCCCATGGTTGGTGAGGACGTATGTAGCTTGAGACAACAGTAATATCATATTTGTTCATTCTTGTTGTTGCGGCTGTATGTTCATCATAAAGAGTGTTGAAGTCGCTAAGGTTGATTTCCATTTGCTTGAGGTGACTCTGCACGAATATATAGATGCCCTAGACTTTCCGTCGAGGTGCGGTGTCTTCTGTGATATTGGACGTATGGGGATAATCGATGAGGTCCTGGTTGCACATACGTTTCTTGAAGAGCAAGATCATTTGGTTGAAGCTCCAGGAGGCGGCGATGAAGTTCGGCAAGTCGAGGTCGAAGAGTATTAACATTCCACTGGATGACCGAAGGAAGCATCTTGATACGACCTCGCGTGACCGGTGCGCGCACTGGGGATCTTGCAAAGTTGCTCTCAGGCATCGCTGTGCTAAGAAGTTTTCACGATTCCAACGATAGCTGTCTCAAGGAGCATCATTCCTTGTAAACGTTTTTTCAAGGTGCTTGGTGGCATTTGTGCAATGGCGCTCCACAGTGCAGAGAAGATGAAGCATATTATGCTATCGGCGGATGTGGAAAATTCTTCGATTGCCTCCTCAAACACACACCGACCAGAAAGTACATCACTGTATGCAAGGTTTCTTTTTGGTCTAGTCTTGATCATTTGTTGCTGGTCCTTCTTCGCATCTGACTTTCCTGAGTTTTCTTTATCAGTGGATGGAGAACCTTTAGAAGGGATATGCACTGATCTCGATGTAGCTCTTTTTGATGAGTCTTTCTTAGGTTGTTTTTTTCGTCCTGCTTGTGCATGGGAACGATCTGCGTGCGTTGTTTCTTTTTGGAGCGCAGGACATTCTTCTCGTGCTTCAGGCAGTTCACGTGTCGTTTTAACAAGCTTCGGTCCGTGAATAAAATATTTTTTCTTTAAAGCGCTATTAGGCGTACCTTGCAATTTGCATAAGAAGCTAGATGGTTTTTGCATAAGAAGCAGGCAGCAGGAAGAAATTTGCATAAGAAGCAGTGATGCATGAGAAGCAGGAATGGCAGGAATATACATCGTAATGAAAGCGCCTTGCCCGATCATAGTGGCCAGCCGCACTTTCGAACACCGTCAAGGCAGCGTCTTATGATTGCCAATATAAATTTCAGAAAGGGAATATAATCCTCAAGCTAGGGGTGGCACATTTGCTGTCTTACATAGACAAAGTTAGATTTTCTTCTTTCCCGAGGGAGTGAGGAATGCTGCTTCTAATACTAGGAATGCCAATGGCTGTTGCCTGTACTATTTGTTTTGGGGAGATACATTTTGAGTAGCCTATAATGGCAGCGAAACAGAAGAATAATTACTCTGTCGTACGAATAGAGATCAGCGGCTGTACCGACAAACGTTGAGAAAACTTGGTGTCTTATATGAATAAATTAAATAATCAAGGTTTAAATTCATTTTATACAAAACACTGGTTGGAGTTCCAGAGAGCAGGATGTTTAAAACCATTTTGATGATGTCAGGTATCATATTACGCTGGCAGTAGCGCATTTCGAACGCTATGAATTGGCAAAAAAATAAACTGGAAAACAGAAATACACAATACTGAAAGCAAGGAATTTTATAAAGGGCTACGCAAAGGGTCTCTAAATGATAAAATTCGTCTCTATAGCAGGGCGTATATTTTTTATATTGTTGGTGATTTATTTATTGCACATTAGCGTACATCACGTTACACTATGAATCTATCATTCTTTAATTGTGCAAAACGTGGCACATGCAGAATATATTACGATATCATAAGAGGGTGCGGTACTCTAGTGCGGTCGGTCGCACAAATGCCATATTGGAACGTTCTATTTGTATTTTGTGGCTGCAGTACAACAATTGCTGTCTTTAACCCCTTGTGGGCGGATTTCGACGGTGTGTGTGTGTGTGTCCACGCGTGCCACGTGAACTTCGTGCCGTGTGGTGCCAGGCATCGAACAGGGTGAAAGGCGCGGAGCGCCGGCAACAACAAGATTAAAAACATAAAAAAAACGGAAAAAAAGGTAAGCTGGGAACGAGTTTATGGAGTGTATTTGAGCGGGCAGTCCAGGGTGTGGAAGAGAACCGACGGGCGTCCAGATCCGGGTTCTGCGAGACTTCCTCCGGGCCCAACCGCTCGCTTACGAAGGTTTCTCCACCTGAAGCGGCTGCCCGAAAGTTCTGCGCAACCAAACCGCGACGCTTTTTCTTCAAGCTCACCCATCGCCTCTGACGAACCACCTATCGTTACGACATTCGAACACTGCGCAACATGAACTGATCAGTAGTTCATCGAACTTTAATCCGCCTTTGTTTCATTGCTTCAACGCCTGCGATTATGTAAATTTAATTAGTGAGTTTTCATCCTAGCGTTTTTATTTTCTAATGTAACGTAATTTTCTACGCAGACGGTCTCGTCTTTCTTAATTCTCGAAAGTAATTCCCGTACCTGTTACACGCGATGCTTCACACCCCTTGAGTGCAACGCCCCATTATTCTCGGGCGCGTTCCTTTGGTGGTTTCGGTTTTCTCCGTCCCCTCCCAACTGGGATGTCATTTTTATTTTACGTGTAGCGGCACGTGCGAGCAAGCGATGAAAGCAATGTTTTATCTTGTCATGTCACTTTTTGATGGCACGTAACGCTTTTGTTTAGGCGCCTTCTGTTTTGGAATTCTCCTTCGCTGTCGCAGAAGGACGAACCTGAGTCGTTCAACTTCGCGCTTCGTGGCGAACACTGAGATCTACGAATTACTAATTAACTCGGTATTCGAAAACTGCGAAAACAAGCAAGTTGCAGTTTCAAATGAGCAAAAAATGCCGAGTAAGGCCGCTCAAAAGAGTGACCTCGGGGTGCGAGGTCGACCTGCCACTGCATAGTATCGTCCCTCAAAATGTATACACTATAAATATATCATATAGGTTGGACGCAATCAATTAACTCTTTGCCCATAAAAAGTGTGTATTTTATTAATCAATAATATTCACAGAGCCTGCTACAGCGCTACTGAAACCAAAAATATAAATTCGGCATGCAAAAAAAAAAAAGGCATTTGAGGGGGTAATGTGTTCAGTCGTAAACGATGAATTAATCTTCAGCTGACGCCCCGCCCCCAAAGTACAGGAACGCTACAGCTGACGTTTATATCCCGATACTAACTACTCACAAGACAGCTCACGGGTATGGTTTGTCCGAATGCCTCATTATAAAATTCGTTCGAGGCTCGAACTACGGTACTAAATCTGACTTAATATTCTCGCCTCCACCGACACGCATGGATAGGCCACTCTCTACTAAAATGGCGACAGGAAACAAGTCGTGTTGTGCCGGCTCACGGGGGACCTAACATTAAGCTTAGCTGCTTTCTTAATTATATTTTAGAACTACGACTCTGTGAAGCACAGTCCACGTCCCAGAATAGACACTCGTCAGAAGAGCACGCCCTCTAGCAGCTGCGGCGTCGCTTAAACCAGTCCGCCATTGTCTGGGCACACGCTGAGGCCTAGCCTCCTATATGCTGAGAGAGCCATGGCATATCGCCACGAGAAGCGGCGCCGAAATAGAAAAAGGTGGAGCGGCAGACAACGGATGAGAGGAGAGCCACGTGACTGGCGCCCCGCTGCGGCGAGACGCCGAAACACGTCTTCTCCCAAGCGAACAAGTGTGTTTCGTGTCCTCGCCGCTGCAAAAGCTGTGCGCTGACGTCCAGGTTCCCCGAGAAATGGCTCTCTGAGGCTCTGTGCTACAAGATCCTCGCGCTCCAAATCTGCGACCAGGCAGTCTAAGGCCCCGTCGTCGAACTGCCAGGCTTGCTGAGTATAGAGGAGGCTATGGCTGAGGTCTCCTATAGGAATGGGAATGCAAAAGAGTCAATCTTTGTTTTTGTTTTATTTACTTTTGTGTTCAGCTCGAACTTGAAAATTAATTAACAGCCTTAAGCCCCGGTCACACTGCTAATGCATCATACAAAAGACAGCAAGCAAACGCTGTCTTAAGTGCGTTTAAGATTTAAGCTATTTGGCACAAGCTACCGCTCGTTACAATTGGTATAGCCATAAACATCCATCCATCCATCCATCCATTGCATATACGTAGGTCCTGCCACGTTGGTGATAAAAACACTTTATGCATACATGTTCAAAGCCTACATATGAGATATACGTGCAAAGACAACCTGCTTTGAAGATTTTGTAGGCGTGTCCTCAAGTACGTCTGCCATCATGTCTTCAGCGAACACCGTGTATTTTATATGACGTATGAGCACCGCATATCAATTTTTCTAAAGGAGGGACTGAATACTCCGACTCGCTTGTTTCGTCAGAGCTCAAGAGTGTTTTTTTCCTCGCCATTTGTTTTTATTGTTTAGAAGAGACTACATGTGCCTCTACGCGCGAGGAAATGGTAGCAGGTATGGTCAAGTATAATAGATAAGGCGCGCGTTGTGCGCTACACTGCGTTCGCTGCGCTCGACATCGGAGTATAACAGAGCCTTAATTGCGACAATTATGTCATATATTTAACATGTTTAAAAATTGATTACTCAAAACCAGTTAAGTACTTAATGATACCAAAGGCTCTTACTTTTCCTAAATGGGCACATTAACAGTGACCAATATGACATCGCTTTTTTTCTTCTTCTTTTGTTTTATGTGTACTTTTTGCAAAAATAAAAAAAATACTAAATTATGTGTTTTTTTTTATTATTTCACGCGTTTGTTAGAAGCTGCTTTCAAAGATGTCAAGTACCGCGGTGTAGACTTGGTTCCAGCGGTGAAACCGTAGGCCCCCAGTACGTAATTTCCTGTTTTCATCAGCACGGTGTCAAACCCACTACCAACACCACTTATAGATATAGCAAAGCTCACAGAAACACGGCGTCACTTAAAGAAGGCCAACGCGGGGCACGCACTGGACACGACCACCTCTTCAGCGTTCGGCTGGGTTTCGGATTCGCACCGATTGGACCCGACTTCCAGCCGAACGCTGACGCGGCGCTCGGGTCTAATCAGTGTCCCCCGTTGACCCTCTTTTAGGTGACGTGTCAGGAATTATAGCAGAATATACTATAGCAGAACACTTCATTATACTTCGTGTTGGCTCAAGTCCCGACGCAGACGACGGTATACGAGCTAGTGGGACCACTCCGACAGAGTCAAAAGTGCAAGTCACTCGGTCTTTTTCTTCTGGTTAATTCAGAAATGATAGAACACGTACGGAAACAATGTTAGCGCAAATAAATGATCGCTGCTGCTTTATTTTTTTTTGATCATTGAAGGGTTGTCATTGAGACTACCCGTGGGATGGAAAGTAGATCGTTTGGGCCACTAACCTATAAGCAATAAAGTGCTATGCCCGCCCCCGTCAAAGTAAAATGCAAAAAAAAAGCGCCAATATTGGGTTCACTCGAACAGCTTTGCGCAGGGTACGTGTAATCATTGTTGAGTCAAAACAATTAAGTGAAAATATTTACAAATTTATGTACGTAAATCGAGTTTGCAAAGGAACGTGAAATTATTAACGAAGGAAATGAAGGAAACTTGTTCTAAAACCATCATTTATTTCACAAACTCCAGCGAAAACGCCAGCAAAAGCAAAACAACATAGCAAGCAAAAGTAGGCGACGAGTTCTGATTTTCTTACTTTTCTATTTATTACCTCATAATGTTCAACGACTGCGCTCGATTTGGTTTTTTGTTCCCAGAAAGTCACCAACATATTTCTGATTTCAGTGTTTTGTATTCTCTCCAGTGAATAAAAGCATATACACGTATTAATGATAAAAAAACTAAAATTAAGGAAGGAGAAGAGCATCCTTTAATGTTTACCAACGAACTTTTCCCCCATCAAATTCCCGTGTAACTTTTCTCGGCGCGCTAAGCTCGTGACCTTCGCAACACTGAAACCGTGCACGGACCGCCTTCATCCCGCGAGTTAGCCTTGTTGTCACTATCGCATCTCGCAAAGGCGTCGAGGAAGTCGCACTTAGGCAAGGCTGTCGTCCCTAAAGGTTCTAATTGAATTTGCTGCTCCGAATTCGAGTATGCATTGGCCTGTTGCAATTTAATTAGCTCAACGGCAGCCTTCGTTCTCGCAGTTTTCTACTCGCTTCTCGCTGGCGTGCGTCAAAAGTGGCCAGAACTAAGTTCTCAGCGGAACACGTAGTACAGTCACGTTTAGTTTGACAAGCCGTTTTAAAGAATAGACGCGCTCAAAACCAACTTTTTTTTTTTGCTCGAATACGTTTTTGATGTGTTCTTTTTGATTCGGTGGTGTTGTGTCGGCAAACGTACGGGGTGGTTTACGTGCGACAAAGAATAATGAAAGCAAAGGCAGTTGAAATTAGAAAAGTAGGAGTGTGCTAATCGAGGATTCTAATCGAATTGCTTGGCGTCACTCATAGCCTTCACAGTGCGAGCGAGGACCCCAACGTGCCGGCTGTTTTGTAGCGTAAGCTACACTGGCCGAGGTTGAGCAGTTTCGTGTAGCTCCTGGAGAGCCGTGCTGCGCATGCGCGAGGAGCAGTGACGGAACGGGCAGGACTGGTATGGCGCCTAGGTCAGTCCCCGATGCACGCGCCGCGCGCATGCACCCGCTCGAGATCATGGCTCGCGCTGTCCGGTTGTTCTGGGCGGCAGCTTGGTTGCTTGATACATAACAACACGGCGCACAGCTGGCCAAACCAACGACGGGCATCTGGCACGCCCCAGCGGAGGATTGAGGATGAATTTGGACCACTTGGGGATCCTTTGACGTGCAACCGAAAGCTCGGTTACACGGCGCCTCCTCCGCAATAAGAAGAGCGGAGAAGCTTAACTCATCGGGTCCCGATGTAGTCACATAATGCGTATTCACCGATGTTTGTTTGCAAACAAGCTCACTACCACCCCCTATCGGCGGACCCCTGCGCGCTTCCGGTTTTCCTCTTCTTTTCCATTTGTCTCGCCTCCTTTTGTTATTTGCACTACTTTGTACAATGCACTAATGTTCTTACAAACATACTACAGAAACTTCTCTGAAGGAAACTCTTCTTACCCGATCGCTGTGCGTTGCTGAAGGATAAATAAATACACTACCGGAAGTCTACTGGGGCACCAAATACTGTGGCGCCCTCGTGGTATCAACTCCCACCGAATGCTGGTGAATACCGTGTGTGTGTGTGTCATTGAAGCAGCAGTAAGCATGATAATCAAGCTAATCCTAAACAACAAGGAAAGCTAAGAATAACCAGCTGAACCTAAGCTTACGCTATGTATATCCTGGCATAACCGAGCTAAGCCACTGCAATTTTTTTTTTACAGTAATGAAAAAAATTGGGTTGTTTGTATGTCTATACAGGCTAGAACTTGTTCTGACTCAACGGGCGACGAGTCTCCCAGCTGTAGATAAGCACTCTAGCCAGTGCAGTAAAGACGCTAGCCTGGGGTCTTTAACATGCACCACGCAGTAGTGTTAAGGGCCGCCCACACTAGCGAGAAAACGCGCGGTGGCACGCCGATCGCGTTGAAAACGCGTTCCGCAAAATCAGTTGAGCGCGTGAAATCATGCGTTCGCTCGAATGCTTCAAGAGTGCGCGAGGCCTCCTGTGCTGCCACGTGACATTCGCCGCGATCGGTGTGCCACGCGCGTTTTCTCGCTAGTGTTATAGAGGAGGCTATGCTAGTGTGGGCGGCCCTGTACACGACCGCACGCCGGTACGATGCTCATCCAGATCGAAACAGGCAGGGGTGGGATTGAACCAAGGATCCCTGGGTTCTGCAGCGCGAGCTTTTCGCCCACGTGCTCCGAGCTGGTGTAAGCCAGAGCCGTATTTGTAGAGAGTTTGGTCAATCGGGAGGTGCGGGCAGAGCCAGGGCGTGCGTCAGACTCGGAAAGAGGGCTTGGCCATAGAGTTATTATAATGTACGCTAGAGGTTCAACTGGCGCTAGTGTCTATGCGACTTCCGTGACGCAAATTGAAGCAGACAGCAACCAGTCTACTTTTGCGGTGCTCCTGTGCATTCCTATGGGAAAACGCGCGTGCATTTTGCCTCTTCGCCGAAAAATAACACGGAACACTTTGGTTATTTGGGTCGTACCGAATAGTATGTACCTTGATTAACATCTGTGAAAGTGTAATTGCTTTAGTTAGCGCATTTTTCTTCACCAGTGAACGATGTTTAACTTCGCTACATTTGAGTCCCAAACGTGTGTTCCGCAGCAGGTGTGTAAAAACAAGCGACGATTCGAAGCAAAATTACAACCGAAAGGAATATAGAGTGTGTTCAAGGCTCGCCAGCATTCCGGTGACGCTTATATATTGATAATATGCCAGTCCTGTCACTATATGAAAATGACCCCGCCGTGCATGAGCGGATAAAAACATTCAAAACGTAGAGAATAAAGTCCGTGGGCTATGGAAGGTGTCTTCGTATTGTTTTCTCTGCCGGGCAGCTTTTATCGGGCACTTGTTCTCAAAGATTTCGAGCGTGCGGGTGCTATTTTGAACGTAGAACAAGCAGCTTCGCTCAGAGCAGAAAGAATAAAGCGGTACTTACTTATTTAAAATCGGAATAGATTACGTGCCTTCAATTTATTTTGATCCTACATGCACGTGTAGTTACTGATCCAGTGTTACTGCGTAGTTCTTGCCGTCTTTCTTAATTTCCAGATGTTCTTCGTTCGTTTGGCAAGTATATCCCCCATGCTGAAAAGCGCCGACGTGGTGTTCGCGCTAACAGTGTCCGACAGTGCACAAAAATACACGTACGAAGCCGTTTTAGCACCGTTTTTAATGCGATGAATTTGAAAGAAAAACGCCGTAACTGACCAATTATTTCGTCGGCCTGACTGAGAAATGTTCCAAGCTACCTAGTACGTACGAATTATTTGAAATATTTGCTCTTATGACCGAGCGCAGAGAGAAAATGCACTCACTTTTTCCCATAGAAATGCATTACCGGAAGTCAATTTTGGACTGGTTGCTGTCTGCTTCAATTTGCGTCAGCACACTAGCGCCAGTTGAACCTCTAGCGTACATTATAATAACTCTATGGGCTTGGCATGCTCTCTTGACCAACCAGAAGCCGAAAAGAATCCCCAGCGGTGGTAGCAAGAAACAGCTCTGATCAAAAGTCTATGTTCGTAAATCGTTTTAATAAGCACGTAAGAGTGAAGTGTACTAACTCTTCGTGGTTGAAAATAGGGTGCACGTGTGCGCCGCTCAACTCTGTTTTGCTCGGACAGAGTGTGACCGCTCGGACGGCAGACTCCTGCCCCTCAGCGCTTAGCGTACGAATTATGTCGATCGTTCCGCTAGTCGCACTCTTCCACCATCATTTTGGATGAGCGTGATTGAAACATCACGTGTACCATATTTTCAGTCATTGAGAGTTACTCCAATGCAGTTATCAGGTTTGTTTCTCGCGACCACCGCCAGGGTATTATTTCCGGCTTCTGATTGGTCACATTCGAATTTCTGAAGACGCCCTGGGACACGCCCAGCCCGCTTTCGGCCAATGGCGCCTCCTCATTTGTCTCCTATACTTCCCAACGAATGGCCAAACTCTCTACATATACGGCTCTGGTGTAAGCTAGCCCACTAAAGCCCGGTTCACACAGTTGCGTTTGGACTGGCGTTTGACTGCGTTTGACTGGCGTTGCGTGTAGCGAGACACCAGGACATCCCTGCTGCTTATATCGCGTGCCAAGAAGATTCCTTGAATTGGATTCCACGCTTCATACGAAGCACAGATGTGCCGGTGACTCGCTTTCGGTTCTCGCCGCAACGCAGTCAAACGCACTCAAACGCAAGTGTCTGAACCGGCCTTAATAGTCGCGGTGACAGGCGAAGAACGCAGTCGAATCTCCGCCTCCAGCGCGAGCTTTCTAGTCTTGAAAGCAGAAGAGTGCTCACGCGGCTTCACGCAGTCAAAACGCGTCGAAAGACAACGAGCGCGTGATGAAGGCACTTACAATAAAATCATAACCTCCTCTATCCTCGCAAATCCTGGCAGTTCGACGACGGAGCCATAGAGTGCCCGGTCGCAGGTATGGAGAGCGAGGATTTGGTAGCACAGTGCATCAAAGAGCCATTTCTCGGGGAACCTGGACGTCAGCGCGCAGCTTTTGCAGTGGCGAGCACCCGAAACACCCTTGTTCGCTAGGGAAATCAGTGTGGGCGTCTCGCCGCTGCGGGGCGCCAGTCACGTGGCTCTCCTCTCCATCCGTTGTCTGCCGCTCCACCTTTTAAATTTCGGCGGCCACTTCTCGTGGCGATCTGCCAAGCTTTTTCAGTATTTAGGAGGCAATGCTCCAGCATTCCGAAACAATAAGTGTGTCGTCGACGCTTGCACTGGCGTTGAAGGAACACCGCCATGTTGAAACACGGGTCCGCGTGGTATCACGGCAAGGCAACCCCGGTACCAGAGGAGAGCAACTTCCTATATCGCCCATGGAACGCGAATTGGAAAACCCTGGGAGTCCGCAGCGCCATTTGAATTCCCTCGTATCTGGAGGCTGTACTAAAATCAACATGGCGGCACAGCAAAACCAAAACCGAAACAGCACGGCAGCGCAATTGTTTATGCTGGATGGGTAATAGATTGCGCCACCTAGATTAAAATATATATATATATATATATATATATATATATATATATATATATATATATATATATATATATATATATATATATATCAGAGGCATGTTGGCTTGGGGGCCGAAGGCGTAGAAGACAGATATGCAGGGTGACGGTAGAAAACGAACCAGGAGGAGTTTATTCGACGTTTCGACCTGAGACAGGTCTTCGTCCTGACGAAGACCTGTCTCAGGTCGAAACGTCGAATATGGTTCGTTTTCTACCATCACCCTGCATATATATATATATATTGTAGTTTTTTTTTTTTTTTGCCCGGTTTGCGTGTTGCTTTGTTAGATTTCTGCTGCTTTGCGGCTGGTTTTCGCATTTCAATGCTGGTTAATGTGCGTTGGAACGCACACAAGCCAGCACTGAAAAGCGAGACCAGCAGCAAAGCAGCAGAAACCTAGCAAAACTACGGAAGTGACAGATACACAAAAAATATGCACTGCTTTTCCTTTTGCGTTCATTTTTTATTCAACAGAGAGTAGAAAATACAGAAGAAATTTCGCACTATTTTGCACACAAGAATCAAACAAATTGACAACAAAACAGTATAAAACGCCAAGGTGATGATATGCGTCCTTGCAAAAACACTTCGCTAAATTTACATAAAATCTCTAGATTCGTGATCCTTTTCGAGCTTCTTGGCGTATACTCACAAACCTTGCGCAGTCCAGCACACAGGCGTGGAGCCTAAAAAAAAGTTGAGTCGCATGATTGGTTATTACGTGCCTGTCAGGGTCATATGAAAACAGCGAGCATATTCTGTGCCTCCTTTCAAAAACGGTACTTCGAGTTCAACACTGCGACACTAAATACTCGAGTCTCCTCTATTTTTCTTCTCCTTGAGTTAAATGCCTCCCCGTTAAATTGACAATCATTTCGAATTTGATTATATAAGTAAGCATAAGTACAGACCGACGACGGTGTCTTGCAACCAAAGGAAACTAAGCAATGAGGTCAAGAAAAACGAAAGCTCAGCTCTTCGGTATTGAGTCTTCATCGAGAACCTGCATTATTTTTTAATATTCTCACTTAAATTTAGGAGTGCGTCACTGCTAAGCGAAACGGGAAACCAGTGCCAATCGCTCCATCACTCACCCTCAGTTAATATAATATTTAGGCTCATTTTCATTCCTCGCGAGCAGACGCGTGAATCGCTGACAACAACGACAACAATGCCAAATAAACAGCTCACAGCAAAAAGTTTACCCCTTTTGAAGTGAGCGTATGTGCTCCATCTTGATATTACATAGAGGTCTCGAGTTATTGGTCAGTGCCATATTTCTTGCAGCGAGTAAGAGGAATCCTAAACAATGATAGGATTTGGATTTGTAGATTTGAAACCATCGCAGCTATTGCCAAAATCAAACAATTAATACTCACTACCACTGCGACAGTTAGGTTTTGTCCCGAATATTTAATCAGAAACTTAAGCAAGAAGAGAAGACCAAAAGAGCGTTCCGCACGTCCATTGGAACTCGAAACCATTGGTGTCCCGGCTTTCGGCGTTAATAGACTACTTCCATAAATCCCTGCATGCAACATGGCGCGCGTTGCACTCTGGGAACCAGTGGGCCACGGAGGAGAGTGGCATGGTTTCGGTTTCGATAGAAACGTCGACAAGAGATCCTACACAAAGCGTGGACAATAAACGGCCGTTATCTCATGCTTTCTGGCCCTGAGAGCGTCATTTGTTGTCTCTTAACTAACCAAATGGCCAGACCTCGAAGGTTTAGCACAAGCCCGAGACATATAGCTTGTCTTAACGCATGCTTGTTGTATTTTAGATGCGGAGCATCTCTTGCTCGGGTCTATGTCCCGCGGCGTCGTAGTCCGCACTCACACTACGCATGCGCAACTCTCCTCCTTCCCTCTCTCCAACAGCTGCGCGTTACTCTCTCCGCTCTCTCTCTCTCTACCAGCTGCGTGCACTTCGCGTGCGTTCGCTCTTACTCACACCGCGCGCGCATGCGCAACTCTCCCTCCTCTAGTCTCCTCTCCTTTAAGTGTGAATATAAGCATCGGTAGCGCGCCGTGCGCGTTCCCCCGGAGGAGTGAAAGGAGGATAGTTCTGGGCGCGCGGGTCGCAGCGCCACTCCAGGGCTTTCCAGTGGGGTGGGCTTTCCCCGCAACTCTGCGGCTGTCGTCTGCTAGCGTTTCTCGGCCGCTCGCGTCCGCCGCAGCCCAAATCCGGCCGGCCAAAAGAAATCAGTCAAGAAGGGAATAAATTAATTACGATCCGCGATGCTCCGCATCACCCTATGGTTCCCCTCGGGAAGATGATGTAATTTTTTTGTACCTGAGCCTTTCTGTTAGCGTTTCGCGGTAGGTGGACGAGCCATGGTGCTGGGAATCTCGACGCTGCGAAGATTGGGGATCGTGCTTGTGTACGCATCAACAAGCTGTAGCAACCAATAAGTATGCATACATCGAGCTCGCGCCTTTACATTAATGTTGTTGATCAGGAAGTTTGTTTCGTGCGTTCATAGACGAAATATAACTTTTTGCAATAACTGCTTTTCTTAATGCGCCTGAGTACGCGAGGTATAAACTCGGAGGCGCCATTAAAAAGCTCCCTTTGAACACACTTCTCATCCCTTACCTGTACTGCCCCGCAGCACTGCACGAAGTGAAGTCCCCACTCGCTTGCATTCCACTAATATTCAACAACGCGTACGCGCATAAAATTTTCCTGCAATCATATAAGCACATTCGCACATACAAACCGTTCTAAGAAAGCAAAAGTCGAGCATTTGTGTGAAGAATGTCGCACCGTTCGCCGGAAGTGCGCCGGACGGGCATGATTCGGCGCGCCTTTCGGACGAAATTATTCAAAGCGCATTTGATGGTTGCTAATGGCCATAATATTTGTTATGTGTTTGCTTTCTTCCTGACTGAGTATGCCGAGATAATTTCAGATACAGCGTTCAGGCACAGTTCTTGGGCGTCAGGACAAGCCTCGTCCAAAAAGGCTGAGCGAGGAGTAGGACGCTTGTTAGGGCCTCCGTCGCAGCTAGCCAATCTCAGCGTTTGCGAAAACTTAATCTTCTATCAGCATAAACTTTGAGTGTGAGATACCTGATGACACGAGGAAGACATCATTGTAACTTTTGTGCAGTAGTGAGGCCGAATTTATTGCGTTTCCTTGAACGTCCATGCGCCAACGCTGGGCTCAACTTCGATACTTCTGTGAGGATGCGGCTGGTTTTTCACCCAATGAAGTAACAAGAAGCGGACGTTTGGCAAACAAAATACGTGTAGGGCTCAAGATGACCAAATTTCAGTTGTATTTCATTGGTATTGGACGAAATTACTGACACTGAGCTCAAAAATGCACTCGTAGGGTGAGGTGACCACGTCTTACTATACGTTTTCGTATACGCTCGCACAATAT
>JAZHYW010022326.1:0-32725 GCA_037355805.1 Ixodes ricinus | reverse complement strand
GAAAAATGCGTGTCACAGTCTCCACTAAAAAAAGTGATGGATGAATTGGAGATTTATTTGCAAAAAGAACGAAATACGTAGCACGCGCAGAGACGCGAGATTTGCGCCGCAGACAGGAACCTTATCACAGCCTGCCACACGTATTATGGTTGGGGCCGTGGGACCACCACTAAACGTGGCTTTTGTTAATTCGTCTCGCACACAATTGAGACACAAAAAAAGAGATCAGATGCGCCAGAACGCGGCCTGAAAAAGAAAAATATGAACGCGTGATGGGAATTCTTTGATATTTTATCACACCTCAAGTTGTGTTTACGAGAGAACCGCTGTCGCTCCACGTCTAATATTTTTTTTTAAGCGCAGAGTACCCATGTTAACCTGGAGCATGCCCTCAAATTTCGTTGCTGTGCAATGAAGTGAAACTGAGTTACAACAGCTTCTATTCGCATAAAAAAGTCTTTTTTTAATAAATATTTGGAAAAGGTGAGTGTGCTTATTAAAAAGAAACAAGTATACACGGAACTAGACGAGTCTTTCATCTAATCAATGAAAATAGAAGAACGCGTCTTGGATGTATTACAAAACTAGAAACTTGGAATGCGTAAAGGAATGTTTTTGAAAATACCCAAACCTGAATTTTTTTGTTTTTTTATTGTGCGGTACGCTGTGAAAAATGCCTATCACATTTTGCGCTAAAAGAGGGATGATGAATGGTCCATTTATTTGCGAAAAGTATCGAAACGCGTTGCACGCGCACTAGACGCGATATTTCCACCGCAAACAGGTTCTAACGCTGCTTACGCTGCCAGTAGCAGCGTTAGCACAAGTGCTACCGGTATTATGGTCGGGATCGTGGGACTGCTGCCTTAAGAAGGCAAAACTAACTGATTATAAACAACTCTGCGCCACACGAATGAGAGCCGCCATCTAGTGGTTGAACTAATGGCTTGTTCAAGATGGCCGCCGTGAGGACCGCCGTCATAGGGTACAACTCCACCCTTGGTTAGTGTGATTCTGAACCCACAGATGGTGGTGGGATCGCCCTCCAGACCTGTACATCAATGTGAGAAACCGTATGTGGTTGCGCTTTAATACAGTGGGGTAATTTTTATATCCTGAAATTGACATTTCTGGTCCTACGCTTGTTTTTTTCTCTGCGCGAGCTTTCCTTGGAACGCACATGGCCACGTTAGTTCTCGTTCAAGGCGGCCAGTTGCCTACGCTCGGACCTCACGTCTCCAGCGAATCTGGTAAGAACAAAACGGGAAAATCGTCCTGAGCCAAATGGCGAGACACAGGCACAACAAAACAAACGCGGCCTTGAAAAATATAAAATTGCTTGGGTGCCGTTAGCCTCCGTGAGGGAGTTAGGAGGCCAATTACACATATTTCAATGTGACCAGATTTATCTGACGGGCCGGCCCTTTTGTCGTGCAGGTGTTTGACTCTTTGTGGATTTCCAGGGAAAACGTGATGAAGTGATATACTTGGGTTTTCAAAACTCTAGTTGCAGGAATGGCTGGGTCATGCGTCTCATTTAGCTAGCTAGAGTGTTTATTTTGACGAAAACATCGAGACTGGAAAATGCAAAAAATAACATCTCAGTAGGACTGAGTGGCAGTCATAATAAAGCGCGCGCCAAGGGTAAAAATTAACTAGCAGCAATAAATGATAAGAATTAATTTTAATACGAGTTCAACTATAAATGCAACGGCTGGCCAGGCAAAGATTCTAGGTCTGTGGATAGCATTGCACAGAGTTTAAACAATGTGCCAGTCCTTATTTGGTGATTTATGCGCGCAGATAGTGGTGTGCAAAATGAAAAATGTGCAAAATGGGTAGAGTTTGACGTTGTATAAAATGTAGTGTAAGCACGCACATGGTGCGCTGGTTAAGACTGTAAACATCGCTACATTTCACACTAGCGTCATGCGCATCAGAAATTTAAGGATGCATTGATAGCTAAAGCTTGTACACATCTACTGCTCAGGCCGTTATGTTTGCATGTTCATACTCCTTTATTACACTCAGATTTTGTGTATGTTGACTCCTGATTGCTTTCAACAGAAAGAATGAAACATTCTAGCTCTGGGTTGAGAGATTAATTCCACCTGCTGACAGAAACCAATCCTCTCGGCGCCGATTATGAGTATTCACTGCATGCCAACGGTCGCGTGCTTAGAACGCGTTTTTCCGACGTGATTTCATACAATCGCAGTTGTTCTTGTCAAAAAAAAACATTGTTTACTGACGCAAGCGGCCACATGTGAAGTTTATGATTTTTTGTATTGATTGTGACACACGTAACAAATAACATAGTTTTTTTTTTTTTGCAGTTCGCGAAATAGAGTGTTTTCTGGATTACCTTCGTCTCTAATGTATGGCAGCACAAGAGTACGAACAGAATCGCAGTGGGAAACGGAAACAATATTAATAAACAAGTGTGCAGTCACGTGAAAACTGAGGCAATTGAACATATAAAGAATTTAAGCTTTGATTAACTAAATAGATTTCCAGTAAAGTATCTGGTTTTCTCGTGCGAGCGAAGCGGAACATTCAAGCACGAGCATGCTGCCCTTAACATGCTCTTCCAGTGAACAAGCGCACCGTTTAAAGCATGGAGCTCGCTTTAATAGCTTTTGGTGCGCTCAAAAACATAATTCTAATCAATTCTATTATTTCATTTTTTTTTATTAAGTGCGCCTATGTTTTCTTTTCTTTTTTTTTGTCTTTTGCGCTAACGTGCTTTTTTTAACTGTAGTCTGTTTCATCCTAAGTAAGAGCCGCATAATCGAAGGTGTAGAACTACACACAAAACGAACGCGAACAGTCGAACACAGATTAACATGCTATGTAACTACGCATTCAAAATTAGTCGTTAGTTTTTTTTTTTTTTTTTAGAGAGTTGGAGTTTCGTAGTACGACATTGTTACGGGTTGTAGATTTTAAATTTAGAAGGTGCAGTACAACAGTTAGCTCCGGCTCTTTAATGTGCATCACGCAGTATATGTCATACACGATCGCACGACGGTAGGATGCAGGTGGGCGACTCAACCTAGGGTCTCTGCTAAAGCTCTCGATAAAGGCATTTTTTACAAGTACCGCCAACCATTGTTCTGGAAACGCGCAAGACACGTGCCATGAGCGGGTGCTTCGCCGCCATTAGCTTCTTATTGCGACTCCAGCGACCTATAGGGGACGCCACTATCGGGCAAATATGGCGGTCGAATCCAGGTCGTGCCGTGTCATGTGCCAGCTCAACGGAGAATGTTGCGGCATCAGCAAGTAAGCATTGGACTCAAAATTGGTTCTCCCGCGCTTTATCCTCCACGTTTTGAACCTGCGGCTTTGCGTTGGGGTAAGCGAACTTCCAGAGGCTTGACTTTCTTAGAGGAAACGAGGAAAGGACTGCCTACTGTCCTTCCACGGGCTGATGAACGTTGAGAAACGCAGAATATCTGGCTCACGCGGTTACATAGGTCGAGTGCAGAGCAACCTGGGTAACAAGACGATACTACGGTTACGACACAGTCACCGGTAGAACTGTTCTGTCGCGCAAACCGCCGACAACACTACAGGTTCTGCAGCGTGAGCTCCGTGCTTTGAACTTAGCTCGCGCTCGTGCATTTCTCCACGTGCTCTGATCTGCGGTGCCACAACACACTTGGCCAACGATCTCCCACCGCACTTGGTTTAGCCTAGTGAGCTAAACCAAGTGAGCTACGCTCAGAGAATCGGTACTCTTTACCCCGGTATTGTTGTGTGCGCCGCCATATTGGTGGTTAGTACAAAGCAAAACAAAACCGCCGATCGTCACGATTCAAAAGTGCTATTTCCTCAGCGTTAGTTTCGGTTTTAGGAAGCTCACGTAATATTGTTTAGCTTTGATGCAAACTGCTTAAACGTTTGTGGAGGACGGAAAAGCGACTCCTGTGATTTTAGATAAAGCTTCAAATAACTGACAACCATCACTTTAGGCACCAAAATGTTTATGAAGAGAGCTTATTTTGTGGTTCTAGTTCAGCCCGACCTCACAGGCACAGAAAAAGAACGAGCTGCTTGTACTCGCGCTCTTGGCGCTCCTTCAGTGGCTCCATCAACCCGTAGCGTTGGCTCCGCTCTGAACTAAGGTAAAGCAAAGCAAATATTCAGATCTTAGGGTTGCACAAGCCAAACCAACAAAAATCACCTAACACTCCTCAATAAAAAAAAAATATTGCGGGTTTATTTTGAATAATTGGAGATCTTTTGGCATGCAACCGAAATCTCAGAGTGGCCTCCGTCAGACTGCGGGCAGCTCGGCCGGTATCTAAACCTGACATATATGAATTCATGGGCCAGCCGGTTGGCTCAGAGACACTAAGACGTTTTAATGTTTTGTGTTTTGTTTTAATATCATTGCCACTGAAGATTCACCGAGGTGGTTTCTGAACCAAAATATATTCGAAACATTCCGACAAGCATAGTTTGATTGCGGAAATGATTTTCGCAAGTGATAAAAAAATTCAAAAGTTTACGCTAACGTGGCAGGAATCTAAATGGTGGAATCCCTTTCATAGCGCCCTTTTCATTTGTATCGCGTCAGGCATATGTACCGACCACGGTGGAAAAATGTGTTTCCTCCACCGTGGTACCAAAGCAGTGTAGAACGCGCGCAAAAGCAGCTGTGGTGCACCCGCAGCCACGCGCTTGTTGTTCTGACATCTCTGGCTCGCTCACTGCGGGCATCCAGGCACACCCTGACATCTGGCATTTTTCTGTCTTTCACATTCCGTTCCAAGCGGCAGACGACGGCAAATGCACATGTAAGCTATTCTCAAACGCGTGTCGCCATCTGTGTTTTACATTCAGAAACTGCAATTTGCCGTAACTGAATGTGAAAAGTTTGAGGTTTAATAACATTCTTAATGTATAATATATCAATACTGAAGTTCTGGGAAATGTAACATCTAAGGATGCTTCGTAATTTAATGTCTTGTAATTTTGATTAGTCTTCGTCATTCCGTTTTATAGCACTCTAAAATACTACCATTTTCAACTTTATTTTTTATTTTAAATTTTAACTTATCTGTACATTTTCTTGTTTACATTTTACTTCATTATATTCAACCGAACTCTGATGTAAAATATTGTAGACGATTTGACGCCATAACTTGAGAAAGCTTTTTTCAATATTAAAGACTCTTGTCTTCTAAAAGCTGAATAATTAACTAACAACTAAAAAAATTCGTAATATCGAAACACTAAAGTATTGCTGAAAAACAGATCTTTAACTTGACCTTAACTTTATAATCGCATGATACATAGAAAGAAAGTTATAAAACGTCAAAAAAGCAACAAACCGTCATGCACGGTGGGGTTGCAGCTTAAGCTGAGGCTGCAGCCAAAGCTACGAGCTCGACTCTAGCCCGTGCTCTTGGCTTTCATATGTGCATTTCTAGCGCGAGTGTTCGTTTGCCGGAATCCGAGTCGTCATCTTAAAGTGTCAATTTTAGTGCACAATGAATCGGGAAGTAGCCTAAGTTATAAGTTTCGAGTTTATTCAAAATATTATATTTATTTCACTGTGCGTAACGATGAATGTCAGTCTGTAGAACTTACAGAGTGTGTAGAGCCTGCGTTAGTGCTCTGCAGTACGAGCTCATCAATGCTACTTAGAAGCCATCCGGAGTCTGATTGTGTTCAGAGGTGCTGAAATGACACTAATTCCTGTAACCGTAACAACATTGCACCTATTTATCACGAAATCACACTTGGGCTAGATGGCGTCGCACCCGACGAATTACTCTGAGATTCCGACAACGAACGAGTTGTTTATTTGCAATAAACTGCAATCGCGGCAGCCTCTCACTCCCGCGTTTGCAGTTAGCTATACTTTGTTTTCAGCTGTGGTCCATCGAGGTCATTGTTTGGGCCGAATGCGATATTAAAAAGGGCACCGTTATGGCGTGCTCTTTGCGCTTGAAAGGCCCAGTAGCCGGACTTGCACGCACAAAAAACCGGCGAACACCGGCTGATTCTCTCAACTGTATATAAAGCACGCCATGATGTTGTGCTTTTTTGAATGCATGATTTCCCCTTGGGGCTCATAGCATTCGCCGCGATCGAACGTAATGTTAAACTTAGTGTAGTTCCCACTGCAACACTCTTTGGCCAGCCACTCGTTGTTTTTTTTTTCCACGAAATCGAGGTTTTTATGGTACTGCGGCTTCACTTTTATAAATATCTATAATATTACCTTTAAAGAACCCACTTCTGACGACAATGAAGATCAGGTTCGTGACAAGCTTATGGGTGATGCGAAAGTAGAGATGGTGCCAAGTGACCAACATTTTTCGAAAATAAAATTGGCATCGAATTGCTTGAGTCGTTGCAGTATTCTATGCACATCCGGTGCTAATCGCTGCGCCTTCACAGAGTTGAAAATACTGTACATACATTTTAAAACCTTTGTAAGGGCTCACCAGTAAGTAATATGTTATGTATACCGAACTACTGTGTGAATCTTTAGATCACTGTTGTGTTCATCCAAGGCTCATCTTATTTTGTCACCTGTCGTGGCGGGGACTTCGAAATGCACGTGCCGCATTGCTAATCTGGCGATTAGCGCCGCATGTGGGCGAATACTGAAGAAATCGGCACGAGTCTCGTTTAACGTAAAGGGCCGGCCACATGGCACCGGCACTGCTCGAAGCACACCACAGTCTGCTCCAGAGCTTCAGCTGGATTCCCTTAAGTGGAGCAACGAGGGCGAAAGCCTGTCGCTCCGTCGTTCGCCTTTCTTTTGTTTGACACAATACATGATAATTTTTCACCACCGGAGTGCGCTTTTGTTATTTTTTTAGTTCGTACAATTGCGTGATGAACCCTTAGATGTCCTTCTACAATTAGTTTACCTATACATTTTTTATTTTATTTTATTTACTTTATGAAATCTGTCTATATTTTTAGGAATATTCCCTCTGAAAGACGTTAATATATCACAATTTCTCTACTCTTTTTTCTTTTTTTTTTGGGGGGGGGGTATGTTTAGAGCTGATGACACGGTGTTCGAGAGATTTCTTGGAATACAAAGTCCATTTGTTTCATCAATCAACACTAAATTTTTACACAGTAACATATTGCACAATTGATGCTTTATTGCAGCACTTGTTAAATATTATTTGCTGCCATAAGGTATCAATTGTAGTAGTGGCCAAAGCTAAAAGTGCGCGCAGTTGGGGCATCGAAGCGTTGATTCCAGATCTTCCAATGCGTGTGCGCTCGACAGTGACTGTTGTGCTGAACAGCGTCGACACAACAGGCCAAGCGCTAGCGAAATTCCTCGTCCCAGCGACGACGCAAGAGGACGCGCATCTTCCATCACCGAATGGGCCCAAGTTGGCATCTCTCACTTGTAATTTTATTTTGTGTGTTGGTGTTAGTTTATTAGTGAATTGTTAAAACTGAGCTATGCTGCATCACACCAAGGTAATAATTTTGTTTCTAACAATTTGTATGAACTTTGTGCGCCACTGAATCGTAAGTGCTTCAGACGGTAGGATACCTGTTTGCGGTAATATATTGCTTAGTTAGGTTCTTGTCAGCACCCGTGCGCTAAAAAGAACCGCATTTTTTTAGTGTTAAGGGCGTCTACGCACATAGGAGACCACCTGTTTTCATTGTATTTACTTTTATTTTTAAAGTGCCACGTTATCTGCTTTTTCTTCGCATTAAGCTTTGGGGGACTAACTGCGTCCCAAACATACGCATACAATTTTTGGATGTTGTCCGGACCGTAGGCGACAATGACATAACGATATAAACCGTCAGCGTACTGCTTTGTGTGCTGTTTTAGATTTAAATTACTTGGCAGGCATCGCAAATATCAAAGTCTAATGGACACTTCTTGCCCAGCAAAAAAAAAATAAAAAATAAACATTTCTTTGTTGGTCAAACACGTTCTATGTAAGCTTCCCAAATATTCTGTGTCAAGTTCTTTTTTTTGCATTGTTACGAAGAATTTTGCAACCCTCATAAATTATGTCAGTATGAATCGTGTTCCGACTTCCTGACTCAGGGAGTTCGGGTTTACAGCGCCTTGGAATTGGACGAATTTGATAAGCTGATATTCAATCTCCTCGGAGGAATGAGCAAACAATATATACTTTAATTATTGTGGTTGATATTAACGCATTAATACAAAGAGAAATATCGCACAATGGTTAGCTATACTCGGAACGCCTTTCTGCGGCAGTGTATTCCAAAGGTAGGGGCGGATGACCTTTCCTATTTTTAGCACTGATTGAAGCTGCACGCGAGCTATGCTCCTCGAAAATGCCACGGAAAGTTGACTCTGAGTATAACTACACTCTGAAAGGGATCCGAAAACAAATAAAAAAAGCAAGCCATTGTTTCAAATAACGTGGAATAGAAATAACACTGAAATACATTTACAAGTCCCTTTAAGGCGGCGGTCCCAACGGCGGCCATCTGAAACAAGCTCCTTAGTTCAACCGCTAGATGGCCGCACTCATCCGTATGGCCATAAACTGACTCGTGGCACTGATGTTCCCCCTCCTGCTCTTAATTTCCTCCTTTCTGCTGCTCCCCCGTGCACGTTGATCGCTCAGCGCGTGCTCTCGCTGACACGCCTGCCAGCGAACGTGCCAGTGTTGCTAGCAGTGCCCAGTTTGCCCAGAAGCGGAGCCCAGCTAGCTCATCTACCCGAGCGAGAGTGCCAAGTTGGAAAAATTTTGTTCTTTGATATTAGCTTTGTTCCTCGCTGCAGGGTTGGCAAAGCGATTTCGTGAGAGGCTCACGAGCCGGTAGCTATGGTTTAGCTATTCAAGAATTAAAACATATTCAATCAATCAGTGAAGAATGTAATCTAACGATAAGGAGCATAAATAAGACATGCCTTGTCAACATTTTGTGAACGAAAGTGCTTTTGTATGACATAGATGTTTAAATTTATTTTCGCTGTTAGTCAGAGCACAGCCAGCATAACAGGTCAATGAGGCCAATCAAGGAAAGCCAAAAAACACTATGTCACAGAGCTCGACGTCTTATAGTGCTTTTGTTGTCACCGGTTAAATCAATCGAATACCAACCATGCCCCATGGCCATGCACTTTTAGCATGCGTGTTTCTGCTTTTGTACCTTGTAGTCTGGGGCTGCATTTTTATTTATGATAAAACAAACAATAACACAATATTTTTTCAAGACGGGTGCTCAGAGTTGCGCTCTATATAACTCATCCTTTTGATGACAGTTTGAATAATCTTAAATAGAAATAATCTAACCTTATAAATAACCACTCCAATATTGTTCAAATAGTACGCCAAAGTCAAAGAAACAGCATGTTCAAGAAAATAGTAAAAGCGTATTTTTTAGCCCTCGTGACCACTTAAAAATAATTCCGCGAGTGAGTAGCAGATTTCAAAGGTTTTATTTTTTTGTAGTGGTTTTTATATTTTATATTAATAATTAATTTTATTGATATTCTATGTTAAAAAATAAACCTCTGTATTTCGTGTATCTTTATATAAATTTTCTTATTGAATGCAGCAGAAATAGAAAATTTTAGATTAACGCTGATATTGTATGGTAATGAATGTAATCTCAATAATGTGGATGTGAATGATTTCTGTTTGAAACTTTTGATGACGTTGACATTGATTATTGTGATTATGATGTATATGCTAATATAAATTTGAATATTTTTTGTATAACGGTTTTTTACGATCACACAGGTCCTGCACATTGTTGACTTCTGCAAAAAGGGGCTGATGGCCTCGTCAAAAGACTTCCTAATACGAAAAGATTATTTGCCCCATTACGCCAAGGTCCGGCGTCGTCGGCGGCATGACCGAGCGATGGTACCAAAAATGACCGGGCGCAGGGTACAATACCGAAAAAATGCTCGGATTGAGGTCATGTTTCTCAGGGAGGTTCCTGTAAACAAAATGAATTAATGGCTTGGGAAAGAAACTTTGCTACAATTCGGTCAGGGTGGGAATCAAACCCGGGCCTCCGGGGTGCGAGACGGGCATGCTTTTCGAATTCACGGCGGCTCCACGGTTCTGGATGACTAAAGGTGTGCCCAGTGCGTGCCTCATTGCACACGTCACGTCGCAGCCATTTGGCTGACTGAATGTGTTGCCTTGTGCTTGCAGTCATTGGGCACGTGACGGCGCAGGCTATGGAGAGGAGGTGACGCCACATCATGAGTGTATAAAATGAGCGCGCTGCCTCCCGCGCGTCATACACCGAATCAGCAGAAAGAACGTCAATGCATGTCGAAAACCTAAATCGAAAACGTTTCACCAAAGGAAGTACAATGCTTTCGCATTCCCACACGTAAGCAGTTTAATCTGCCTGTTGCGAATTTCCTTTTGTGTTCTTTTGCCGTATCCCCTCAGAAACATGTATGTCTGGAAATAAATGTTATTATTAACTCACGCACACTTCTTGTAACATTGTTTTATATAAATAAATATGACAAGCTGTCCGGATCATCCAAAGTTTAGTGTGTCTTCACGTTCCTATGACCGCCCGCACATTCACTTTCAAATGGCAAAGCATCGTGGACAATCTTCTCTTTTCAAAGGACAACGAACCGTACCATAGACCCTAGGAAGCTATATGCACGCTGTCTTCACGATAATTGCGATATAAAATAATAATAAGTGTCTAAAGACTTATACAATAAATGGGTGTTCAGGCTCAATTGACTCAGTGTGAACAGGAGATACAAGATGTTGTTAAACACTTTATACCGGTAGAAAACGCCGACTTGTTATGTCTGATTTTCATAATCCGATTCTGCTTGAAACGACCAGTTTCGACGTCGAGCGCCGCAGTTTCTGTCCACAATTATTTTGCAGCACGAGAGACTTCGCAACAGAAAATAGCGATCAGAATTACCATTAGGGATCTTCAGGACTTTTACAAAAGCTATGCGATGCTAACGGAAACCAGTAGGAACTTGTGCCTTAACATTGAGTGCAGGTTGAGCACACGTTCGCTAGGCATCTACGAGAAGGCCGTATTAGGACCTTTTCGTAGATGGGGATTGAGGGCGGACTTATTCGCAACGCGTTACAATTTACTTGTAATCAACTAAATTCTATTGACATTTTTAACGGCTCCATTACATTTCTTGACATGTACCGATTCTGTAATTCAAACACTTTTTTGAGTAATGAGTTAATATTAATCCTTTACTTTTTTCACTTCAGCTGAGATTTCTAAACTAAACAAAAAGAAGTGTTCTACTAGAGCCACCAAACCGGCATGCCTTTGAGTTTCAGTTTGAGTAAACGATTATTGGATTATTCACACATGTATAGAGCGAGAGATTTCTTTTTAGTTGAATTTTCGGGAGCACGAAGCAGGCCTTGCAAAACCTAGAGGGTCAAGTTGCCGCGAAGCTATTGCTGTTACAAACGCGGTACTGCTGTTATTCTAATAAAAGAAACGAAACTTAATCAGGAGGAAAACGGCACAACGATCGTTTGGCTTATCTTTAGCACGTCGCGGGAAAGCGGTTTATTCTACTCTTTTTCTGTGTGCCAAATATGAGCCACGATGACTGACATTTTTTCCCTCACCGTGACACCCAGTTACAAAGTTTTAGACAAAACTGCCCTCATGCGACTGCCCTCACTCAGCGCTGTGCACTGAAAAAGATCAGTCGCATGCTCACGCGCTCCCTTGCTGGCAACAGGCCCTACTCGAAGGACGTATGCTCGGCGTGCTCCGAAGCGTTCATCGGCCGGATGCAATTCCTGCGATGTTCGGGGCCTTGCGGTACCCGCTTTCACTGTAAGTGCATCGACGTTGTGGGAGGTGGCTACGATTACTTCATGCAGAGTGGTATCAGCACTTACAAGTGTTGATACCACTGATACCAAAAGAATAATACGGTTTATTTGACCCGCTATAATGAATATTGGAAGGTTCCCACATGCAGGTCAAATTATGGGCAGCAAATGCTTCGGTATTTAATTCCAAAGCTTCTAAACAACTTTGAAGAAGAAAATAGAAATATTGAAACGATATCTCCTAAAGAGTTGCGTAACATTTTTTTACATAATTAAGCGTTCTGTGTCTTGTTGCTGTTATCCCATTTGATAATGTATAATTTTTTGTATATGATTTTCTTTCTCTTACTTTTTTTCTGATTGCACGAAAACTGTTTTGTTCAATGGCTGCCGAATGGGGTTGTGGGCTAGTCAAGCTTCTTGTTTAAGCTTTTTCCCTTGTGCTCCACCATTTCTTTAAATGGAAATAAAGATTATATTACAAAGTGTAAATCTTGCACAAGGCGCAATGGTTCCGATGAAGTTAATGCTATCACAAAACAACGCCCTCCTGATGATTGTGACGTGGCATCGGTGAGCACCTTTGTGGGAAACTGCATCGCGTGTGGCTGTCTGAAAGACTTGTTGGTGACACTACATGACAAGGTTGATTTTCTCGTCAAAGAATTTTCTCGGTCAAGGCGAAAAACGGGTTTCTGCTTCTGCATCTGTCGAAAAACACGGAAATTCTCGCTCGTTTTACTGCCCAAAACTTTGAGCCACGGCCGACTACAACCCCGTCTGCGCAACCCGGCCTTGAGCCAGCAAACTTCGCGGAGCTTCTTGGGAAAGATTCACCAGGCCGGTTCGTTGCATCAACCACTCTGAAGGTGTCCGGAAGCAGTTTTACTGCAGCCCATTTGCGTAGTACTTCTAAATCTGGTGTCGCTGCTGGATCCTCCATACTGCCACCCGCGGTGACCGTGCCGAAGGCGTCTGCAGATGCCGATGACTTCATGCTCATCCAACGGAAAAAAAATCAAGCCATCCTCAGGTTCCTGCGCGTGCAGTAAGCTATCGTCAGCCCCTAGAACACCAAGGCTCAAGGCGCTTTCTGTTTCGCGTCTCGATCCTGACACTACGTGTAGTGGTGTTGGGAAAGTGCTAACGGCAGTTTTGGACGGAAAATCTTTTGCATGCACCAAGTTAAAAACTAGACACAAAAGCTACTCGCCGTTTCGCATTGCTGTGAACGAGGATGACTTCGACAGAGTGAACAATGCGGCCGTTTGGCCAATGGGCTCCCTTTTTAGGCCATTTTTCGATGTTGCAGGGCGCAATGATGTTCGTGACACAGCAACGCCCAACTAGCTTGTCAAATGAATTGTTCAGCGTTTTATCAAAACGTCGGCGGCCTGCGTACGAAGACTCCAATTTATTTCAATAACGTGGTTCTAGGTGATTACGATATCATTTATTTAAGTGAAACTTGGATTAAATAGCTCATTCGCATCCCTAGACTATTCCCCTCCCGATTTCATAGTGTTTCATCGGGATCAAGATTACGAATAACTTTCCGTTAAATTTGGTGGTGGAGTACTAATTGCAGTTAAGAAACATTTACGGGCTACTTGCCGATTTGATCTCGAATTCGAGTGCGAGTCCGTTTGGATTGAAATGCCTCTTCGTGATAACAATAGCTCACTTCTACGCACTTTTTATTTTCCTCCTAATGTCGACGGATCTACGTTTTCTGACCAATTGAATATGCTAGGGATAAATTGGATGTGCATAAACATCGTATACTCATATTTGGTGACTTTAATGTTCCTGAACTAAACTGAAATTTGGTACATCCTGCACTGACTGCTCATGATGCATCATTTAAAGCGAATGCCCTTCTTTAATCTTTTTAACCTTCTCGGATTTACCCAAATGAACGCTCTTCATAACTGAGCAGGACATGTGCTGGATCTGGCCTTGGCCAACTTTCCTATCGACAGCCTGATGTCTGTTTCCAATCCGCTTGTTTTACCGGATGTCTCTCATGTTCCTATTTCTGTTTCCTTTATGATTTCTGTGGGGAAGGTAAAGCACAAAAACCGTGAGTCGCTCTGCTTTCTCAATAGGCGATTACTTTGGTCTTTATGAACATTTAGATAATGCAGATTGGGCTTCCATTTATAGTATGACCGATGTAAATCATGCCGTTGAAGTGTTCACAAACAACATAGTAGATGCACTTGAAAGGTTCGTTCCCATAAAGCGTCCTTACACAAGTCGTTATCCGCACTGGTACTCCAAGGAGCTTAGATTAGTTCTAAGAAAATAATTGCATTGTCATCAAAAATATAAGGTCGCGAATTCCGCTTTTTGGTACCTACAATTTACTGAGTCGCGTGCGCTAGTTGAGACATCGTTGAAGCGCGATAAAATATCACACCGTGAGTCAGTAGAGCATAGCTTAAATCATGACACAATGCTTTTTAGGCGATATGTAAAAGACCGCACAACTACAACTTTGTCATCAAAAAGCATAGCTGACTCGTTTGGTAATATGCTGTCTGAGCCCGAAGATCTATCAAATGCATTCGCGAGTAATTTGTTTCGGTTTATTCTTGCTTCCTAAATGAACTGCCTGTGCATGGTGTCAATATTAATGCCAGTGATAACCTGTAAAATTTATCTTATGAAATTACTGATATTGAACATGTCATCAGGAAACTGAATCCAAAGTTATCAGTTGCATTTGACGGCACTCCGGCTTCATTATTAAAGAATGTTCTTCTATTTTTGCGGCCTTCTTAACGCATATTTAACTTGTCGTTGCAGAGCCTTACGTTTCCTTCCCTGTGGAAGAACTCTATTGCTCTGCCAGTACATAGGAATGGCAAAACGGATAATGTAAAAAACAAAAACACAGACCTGTGTCGTTGCTATCTCCCCTTAGCAAAAAGACGCCGTACTTGAAACGAAGTTGAAATATATTGAATAGGAATATTCATTTTGTATTCCCTCTGTATTATTTTGTCCAGATTCGAAATACGCACGTAAGGCATATCTAGATAGTTCATAAATATTAACCAGAAATAATTTAAATATAGCAAAAATACATTTCCTCTCCTCAAGATGCTATTTGTGTATTAAAAAACAGGCTACAAATGTTGTTTTTTATTTTGTTAGTAAATTGTGTCCTTGTGTTTGATGGCACTACTAAATACATCCAACAATTTCACATTAGAAACGAACCCAAACCCCACGACGCTCTGAACACCTGAATCGCAGTCCCTTTGACAGCTCTAGAGCCTTATATAGCCAACATATTGCCGGTAATCATTTGGCCTGGTGACCACCTCTGCACTTGTTAAGGTTCCAAGTATTCGATCTTCTCCTTGGGAGTTTGTCAAAAGGGAAACGGTGTTTTGAAGTTCGTGGACGATATCTCTCACTTCTAAAAAAGCAGTGGTAGAACTAATAATAATTCGGCGCAGTCGCTAAAACAATATCGACAAAAATGGCTCCTAGAAGAAATGTTATTGCTTCTCTGCATAGCCCCACTCAAGACGAAGCGAGCAAAGGCAGTTTCTTCACTTTAAAATAGTTATTTAGCTTTTATTTGCTAGTTGACTATTTAATATGGTCATTAACGTCACAATATTGAAGTCACTACTCACACCACGAGTGCTCCTCAAACTTAACGCCGCCAGTCGGTTTTGGAAATATTGATCTATTACATGCAACCCAAAGATAAATTGATCGCTGCATCTGCTGGAATACATCCCCCTGGCTGGGTTTTCATTGGGGACGCAAATCTTCACCAACTAGTTCGGCCGGTAGGTTCAGGAATAGGCTCAAAAAGTAAAGAAACCGGACCATCTCGGGGCGGCGTTAAGTTTGGGGCGCACCGTACAATGGTGAGTATACACATTCAGTGAATTAACATTGTGCTAACACAACGACTCCAAACATATCTGCTCGTGGCACTTGCTGAAGCTTTGCAGCATCAGCAAGTGTTGTGGTTGTAGTTTCCAAACCCCGTTTGTGATTAGTGTGGAAGAAATTTATCAGGTGTGTTCTTGATAGAAAAAAAAGAAAACAATAACATAAACTGGGCTAATTTATCAGTGCGATGCTGCACAACTCAATTAACAAACTAATTGACAAACTAATCAAATGTTGTATTTAGGCACTTTCGTGTACTCCACATCTGATTGAAGTGAACTTCTGATAAGCGAGCTTTTCAATACTTTGGTAGTTTAAGTCAAACAACCCAAGTACTGTAGTCAAAAACACTTTTAAAGAGTATAACACAACAGTATTTACGATTTCCAGGTATTTTAAGAGTATTCTGCACATATTATTGATCGCTGCATTTTTACTAGGGTTGGAGTATATATTGCATGAAACAAATAAATATTTTAAGAAATCTATATGAAAGGTTTTTTTGCCTACTAATTTAGTATTTACATATTTCAAAACGCATGCAGGGAACTTCAAATGTAGTTTCAATAAAAGCATTTTAAAAAAGATTTTCAGAATTATATTTTAGTACTAAGTAAAACAAAAAAAGAAGTGTATATTTTCGGTCTATTTTTTGTGTACTTACAATTATGAACTGTACTTCATATACCCTCAAATAAGAACGTGGTATATTTCAAACGTCTTAGTTTTCGCGTAACGGTCCCTTTGCTCAAATATAAAATAGTTTTGTTTCAGCGCATTCCAGACTTCTTAAAGCATAAGATAAGCCCTTCACAACACGGCTTTATGCGTGGATGGTCTGTTGAGTCAAATCTGGTGTCTTTCTTATTTTATTTTCGCCTACTGTGTCTCAAAGTGGACAGGTAGACGTTGTATATTTTGACCTTTCCCAGGCTTTTGATCTGCTACACCATTCGCTTCTTGCACACAAACTAGAATCCTACCGTGTGAGTACCTCCATTTGTTCCCTGTTTCTAGATTATTTGCCTAATAGACACAATTTTGTTCGTTTTCTTGGACATCAATCTAGGCCTTATGTTTCTTCTTCGGGTGTGCCGCAAGGCTCCATACTTGGGCCGATCTTTTTTAATACTTTTAATAATGATTTGAACTCAATCGTTCGCAATTAGGTCATCTTGCAATATGCAGATTATGTCAAGTTGTTTAAGCATGATCATATCCTTTGGAAGACTGTGAAAAACGTATGGAGGATGTTAGGCGTGTGTGCATGCTCTCGTCAGAACATGCTAACGCTCAATCATTCTAAAACCGTTATTATGTTTTTGTCTAGAAAGGTAAAAAATGTGTTTGTCAGCAGATCTGGCAAGGATCCCCTGGGAAGAGTAGAGCGCACGCGTGATCTTGGTGTATACATAGAGTCTTCATTATACTTTACTGCACATGTTAACAACCTTATAAATGGCCCTTTGCGTAAGGTGGGAGTAATTTCTAGAATCACGCGTGAGTTCTCCACATCAACCTGCATTCTACGGTTATATTTCTCGTTAATCCGAACCAAGTTGGAGTTTTCCTCTGTAGTCTTGAATTGTATTAGTTCTACGAGTCTAAGAGATGATTGAAAATGTTCAAAAGCGCTTTTTTTTCGAATGGTTTACGATCGTTACATTGGTCGTACTCTTTACTATTCTCATGCGAGACTGTTGGAACAATGCAAATGCCCTACTTTATGTTCCAGACGGCGTGAGCGCGATATTGTTTTCCTGTATAAATATATTCATGGATTAATAGATTGCCCAGATCTCATATCTGTTATTATTATTACACGTTTCAAGTCAAGTTTGTCGGGTTTCTCCAACTTTTCATGTTAATCACATCAGCCAAACCAGTCCCATGTCCCGTATTCAACACTTTCTACAATACCCTCAGTGGAGCAGATATTGATGTGTTTAACCCAGATTTCGTAGCTTTTAAGACTTTTGTAACTAACCAGTGGACATATTGTAGTGCATCATTACCAAGGCGTCAAGCTGTTCTTGAGCACAGATAATAAACAGACGAATGAATGGAATAAATGAATAACACTCTCCGCGAGTTGTCTACGAGTAGAGTAAGGTGAAAAGCTGAAGAATCTCTGCAGGATGGCGGACAGAGCAAAACCGGCGGGGTTGGCAAGCTGGTGCCTTAAAAAATGCCTATTTATTTATGTTCAAGTGAAGGAAATCAATTCCATTTCGTCGTTGCTATATATGTAGTTCAAGGTTTGCAGCATTCGTAGGTCTCGGAACATGGCGGCGGCATGTAAAGGGAAGATTGCATCAAAGGTTGCGTTCAATTAGTTTGTTGATGTTTGTGAAAGATATGGTGGATGCTTGAGTCGCTGCATTCTCAACAGACAACGTCGAAGTTGACAGTCCGACGGTGCTCCAATTCACATCACTAAAGGAAAACGTAATCCCGCAATCAGACTGTAAACCTTCTCACTGTTGGTGCAAGAAGGGACGACCTCCAACTTCCAAAATTTTTTTATACACAACATCGAATTTTCGTTTGACGCCATATTAATTTCTCGCCGAAACGGTGGAACACTCTCCAGCTCACGGCGAAGCGGCGTAGTACGGGGATTAGCAAGCATTCGTGAGCTGGTGCACGTGACTTTGAAACGCGATAAAGTCTGCTCATTTTGTTTAGAAAACGTTTGTACAAATACACCGTAAGAGTCTTGTTGTTAGATGTTTAGGCAGGGAAAGTTGAGCTATCCTAAGAGGCACATAGTGTCTCCGACGTGAGTGAGAAATTTATCACGCCGGTACGATGCTAATCCAGATCGAAATGGACAGCGGCGTGGTTTCACTCCACTGTTATTTTCTTTACGTGCTTAGGTTTGAAGCCAAATGTGCTCATGAACATGCGCTTGCCTAATTCAGCCGTTGGAATGAGAATGACCGGGCTCGAGGGACCAGGCTTGATTTCTTACGGCCTTTGCATGGGGAGTAGTTGCTCCCTGCGACGGGAGCTCGAGGAGATCGCCGTAACCCTAACCTACAACGCTTTAATTCCTTCTGAGAGGCACCTCCTCATCGCCGTCTTGTCCTCTTTTCTCCTTGGTTCAGTTGGGGGAGTTTCTAGAGTAATTAGACCGACAGGTTATAAGGCCGTCTGACTGCAGGGACTTATGCGAAACACCTCTTTCTCTTCGTCTACTAAAAAAAACGAGTTAGTATTGACAAGCACTTAATTATCGTAAGCCGAAACTTATTCTGATCGGCTCACTACAGTTATTTCATCAAAGCATAATTGCAGACAATTTGGATCGCATCGAATCGGATGACTCAGGCGGTGTTGGGCATAGTAAAGCCCCTTTATGTTTCAAAAGTAGCGCAAGGTGCGCCGATTACCAGGCGCGAGCAAATGCAACATGCAGCCCTTGGATGATTGTGGCGGCACAGCGCATCACTGTAGCATTTCTGCGATAGATTTCAGACGCCATGTTGCTTCCCAGAAGTGGCGGTGGTACGTATCTCGAGCATTTCCACAACAATGAGATGGCGCCACTTTACCCCAGGATAGAAAGGCTTTAAGCGCATGATACGCGGTCGCATCCTACGTGGTTAAAGTCGTCCCATTGCTCCTAGGCGCGAGTGAAGACCATAAGGCAGACCGCTCTCTCGCCCGGACGCTAGAAGAACATGACAAGGCAGCAGTGAAGCATCTCGCTTGATTTTATTTAGCTCCACTAGTTGCGGGAATCCCAAAAACGAAAGAAAAGCGCGAGGAAACTTCACGAGTTGTGATACTGGACAGTCTTAGCCTGACACTGAGTGAAAGAAAGCACTGGAAAGGTTGGGGCGCGCGAGTATGTTGAGACGCGGCGTGAGACCCGCTCAACACGTGAGCTGGCTTTGGCTGTGCTTTCTTTGCCCTAGTCTCAGCTAGACGCTCTTCCTAGCAACGTGGCCCTGGCTGCTTATCATTAGCTGCAAATGGCAAGAGCCATGGTTGGTGTAAAGCGCAAAGCGGAAGCTCGGAGTCGTTGCCTTATTAATCCAACACTGTGAAAGTTGGTTGTCTGACATAATTCTTATTTCAATAAATGAAATAAAAAGTACTCCGAAGAAAGACGACATAGAAAGGGTTTCGTGGTTTCACCCATGTGCAACGCTTTTGATAGTTGCACTTTATGGGAAAGGGTTAATTATACCCTTTTCCTGAGCCTCACATTTCAGCCACGATGACCAGCTGTTCTTACCCTGAGGTAGTACGGTAGCACTGCGGTTTGGACATAAGACTCTCCGTAGGTTGTCTACGATTAGAGAAACGTTAAGACTGAAAATCTCAAATCTCTGCACGATGGCTAACAAAACAGAACCGGCGCCACTAAGAAGCTGTATTTCTTAAAGCGAAGGAAAAAACAATTCCCTTAAGTCGCCGCTATTATATGTAAATCAATATCTGCATTTTTCGTGGTGCCGGAACATGGCGGGCAGCATTGGATAGTTATTTTTAAGGCACTAGACGTTCTCGAGAACTTGCTGGTAACCCTTGTGACGTTCTTTTTTTTCGCAAGTCTAACTGTAATTTTACTTTAAGCACGAGGGAGAAGCGCGAGGAAATATTTGAGACGAGAATCCTTTGCGTCAGGGACAGAATCTGCGCCACTTTTCCTGAACTTCTCTATCTCGAATTTTAGCCAGCTTTCGAAATATGGCGCAAGTGCGCGCCGCCTGCTACAACATAAATCCTTTTTTTAATATTTAAGACAATTAGTATGCTTTAAATAAAATACAATTAAAGAACGTGATATTAATTTAAAAAAAACGCTATAATTAAAGCATCTTTGCTAAAATAGCTGTCCTCTTCTCTGTTACAGGTTTCTTGCGTACAGAGTGGAGCCTAAAAATATTCCCACGATTTAAATTTAAAAAAAAATCTGCTGATGAAAACAACAAAACCAGCCTTACAGACAACCAATCCAGTTCCCATAGCACACAATTAAAAGGAAAATGGATCAAATGCCAGAACGATATTTGAGAAAACCAAGAACGCGTTAAGGGAATTCTTCGACATTTCTCACAATCAAGTGGTGTTTACAAAAACAAATGACTGGGTTGCACTTCCAATCTTTTTTTATGCGGAGTTTCTATATTTACCAGGAGCAATCCCTTGAATGTCGTGGCTGCCTTTTGATGTGAAACTAAGTTACCGCACTTCGAAATAGCATAAAAATGTAATATTTTAAATATATATTAAAAACTGTGAGTGCGCTAAATAGAAAAAAACACGCATTCACAAAACTATACGAGTCCTTATTCTATTAAAAAAAAGCAAGAACGCGTTTTGAATGCATTCCAAGTCTACAAACTTGGAATGCATGGACATATGTCTTTGAAACTGTAGGTACGCGGTACTTAACTCTTTAATACTCTATCAACAATATTTACATTAGATGTGCGGTATCCATGAACGGTAGCTGCGATCACAAAGAGCTTGTTAGAGAGTTTTAGTAGATTGTGTTTTCAGGCCACGCTAATTGTAGCGGGAGCTCGCGCTGCCACTTCGATGCATTCTCTGAAGCGCGCGCTCGTAACGGTAGCGGGCCTTTGAAAACGATCAACTAAACTCCCTAATTATGTCCCGCCGATCGTTCCGTCGCTCGAGCTCCTTCTGGTCCCGCGGCACGCGCTTGTCCTTCTTGTCTTCTATGCGCACCGTGCAAATGGGTCCCTACACTAGCTCCCCCTAGAAGAGAAGCGTAGTCCGCACAAGCTTCGAGAGTGTGCGGGTTGGGCGGCGGGAGAGTTTGAAAATCGGACGATTTTTTGTCTGTTCGTTGACGTGATGACTGGTTTTGGTGCGCATTGTTTATAGGCCGTGCTGGTATCGAGATAGGCGGGTTTGAGACGATCCAATGAGACATTTTCTTCTCGATTGTTAATTTGCAGCGTGAAGTACTTAGGATGTCGTCGAAGTACCTTGAAGGGGCCGTCATAAGGTGGTTGTAACGGTTTTCGCACCGCGTCATGTCGTACGAGAACATGCGAACAGGTATGGAGGTCTGGGCTTATAAACACTTTAGCGGTGGCTTGCTTGCGGTCTACCGAAGGTCTGAGTTGTTGCATTGTTGTACGAAGGCGAGATGCGTAATCCATAATGTCCGGTATTTCAAGCTGTTCGGATGGGTGAATGAACTCGCCTGGCAGTCGGAGAGGCATGCCGTATACCAGCTCAGCAGCGCTACATCCGATATCGGCTTTGAGAGCGGCTCTAATGCCCAGTAGGACAAGAGGCAAACTTTCAGTCCATCCTGAAGCCGACCCACTAGCCTTTAGAGATGCTTTGAGCTGGCGATGAAATCTCTCTACTAGTCCATTGGATGTAGGATGATAGGCACTGGTACTGATGTGAGCGACGCCCAGAAGCTGAGACAACTTTCTGAAAAGAGCTGACTGAAATTGTCGTCCTCGATCTGTTGTCACCGTTGCTGGTACCCCAAACCGGCTGATCCACATGTGTAAAAATGCGTGTGAGACTGTTTCTGCAGAGATGTTTTCGATTGGTAGGGCCTCTGGCCATCGAGTAAAACGATCTATGCAGGTTAAAAGGTACCGCTGACCGATGGCACAGCGGTAGGGGACCCACTATGTCCAAGTGAACGTTCTCGAAACGGGCGGCAGGTGGATTGAAAGTTTCTAGAGGTGTCACGGTATGGCGTTGTATCTTGACTTTATGGCAAGAGAGACATTCTTTAGCCCATTTGCGCACGTCGGCTGTTGATGCCCGGCCAAATAAACCTTGAAGTGAGGAGTTTCTGCGTAGCGCGTATTCCTGGATGGGATAAGGAATGCAAGGCGTCAAAAACGTCTCTACGTAGTCGAGGAGGTACGTAAGGACGAGGAGAACCAGTGGAAACATCGCAGACAATTGACGTAGTTCCGCTTACTACATCCTGTAGAAGGAGAGATGAGGATCCCGACCGTAGCGTTCTAAGTTCCTCGTCATCTTGCTGGGCAGCAGAAAGCTTAGAAAAATCAATAATCGGTCTGTCGGTAGCGTTTACACGAGTTGGGATCCGCGAAAGTGCGTCCGCCACGGTATTGTCTTTTCCATTGATAAAACGAATGTCATTGGTGAATTCTAGGATAAAGGCCATGTGTCGAACTTCTCTGGGAGTATGTGCTGAGTTGTTTGACGTTAACGCGTATGTCAGCGGCTTGTGGTCCGTTAGAACAAAGAATTTTCGACCCTCAAGAATGTGGCGGAAATGTTTGATTGCTAAATAAACAGCCAAAGTCCTTCTTGTCTTCTATGCGCACCGTGCAAATCGGTCCCTACAAAACTATCAAAACTTGCACTTTGTTTTCTTATTCTACGTTAAGTTTGAAAAATGCATATCACATTCTACACTAAAAAAGTGAAGACGAACTGGCAATCTATTTCCGAAAATAACTAAATACATGGCACGCGACATTTGCACCGCAAACAGGAGCGTTAGCACAACTGCCACCGGTATTATGGTTGGAGCCGTGGGACCGCCGCCTTAATGCCGAATTAGAGCGCAGCTTTTGAGCAGGTGGAGGGGAGGGTACGGAGGGGACGTATGCCTCTCCACCTTCCTCCTCATCTACTCCTACCCTGCTCCTCGCCTTCTCCCCCTCTTCTCCTCCTCCCTCCTCCTCCAGCTTTCTCCTCCTCCTCCCTCCTCCTTCTCCTCCTCCTTCTCCTCCTCCTTCCTCCTCCTGCACCCTCCTCCCCTCACGCCCTCCCTCCTCTTCCTCCCTCTCCTTCTCTCCCTACTTGTCCTCCACCCCTCCCCCTCCCCCGCCCTCCTCCCTCCTCCCTCCCGCACGGTGCATTGCTGAGACTTCTACCATAATGCACAGAGCGGTTCCGCCAGGCGTTACACCGACGCGTTAAGGCTCTGTTATACACCGACGTAACGAGCGCGCCAGCGAACGCTTGCCGAAGTCGGCTACATCACGTCAGTCACGCCGCGCGCGCCAAACATTCGCCCTCTCTGTACTCCGGCGGCCTTGGCGGCTCCGCGGCGAGCGTCGGTGGGCCGCCAGCGCGGCGCATGCGCAGAATATGACTACGAGGGGCGTTACCGGCGAGAGTGCGCCATTTCCTGCGCCTTTTTGTTTCAAACAGCAGACGGGAATTCTCGCGCTTCTTTAGCGCCAAGTTCGAGCGATGATGTGGATGTATCTTGCACTACGAAAACTCGCGCTTGCATGCTGGTGCACGTCGAAGTCGGGCCGGCTTGCTGTTCGCCAGCCGCCGCTTACAAGTGCTTAGGCGCTTCCCGCGTTAACCCAGCCCTGAACTACCACTACGCATTATCCCTAGCCAAGAAACTCCGTTGCGTATTCGCTCTCTCGTTTTATCCGGCCACGACCGCCACGTTAACCACGAACGGTGAGTGGAGCATTTGCATATAAAGCTTCCCCTTTAAAGCAAATTACAAAACATGATCGCATCGGCTGCAGCAATGGAACACAGCACTGCAGTAAGCACAAACGTGATGTGCGGAGGAACGATATAGCTTACCGGTGAGAGACCGCACAGGTAATTTGTTTTCACCCGTGTGTCCTAGTCCGGAATTCGTGAGTTTTAGTCCGGAATTCGTGAACGAATTCCCTCGATCAGCTTCTTGACGACCGAGCCCGATTCTTCAAACATGACGTCACAGGGAGTGGTGCTCCCGTCGTCTGCTATTGCTCGTATTCGCCGCGCTACCCGCGCGAGGGCTGCCAGGAGCCAGCGCGTGATGCATCCTGGCCCGGCGTCGCTGGCGAGGCCGTCACGGAATACGGCATGCTCAATTTTAGCGTCGAGGTGGTCAGGCAGCGTCGAACACCGCCGGTCGTGCCGGTTACGCCACGAAGCCGGAGTGTAGAGCTTCGGGTTTTCGCCGACGTGACGCTCGCTGTGACGCGCTCGCACGCGCGCACGCGTTACGTCGGAGTGTAAGAGAGCCTTTATGGCTACGCAGACGGCGACGACGACGCGTCACGCCGAAGCGTTAAGTCCTGACCACACTAGCTTGAACGGCGCCGCCAAGCGGCACCGCCGTCCGGCGTCCCAACGCGAGGAGTCCACACTGGCCTCCGTTTTGCGGGCGTCACATCACAGCACTGGATCTCATGATCGCTCCTCTCGTCGGATTTCCCGCTCTTTCGTCGTCTGCTCTTCGTTAGATTCTTCCGTTTCGACTCTCATCTTTCGCATATATTAGTACCGAAACCGCACTCGCTGTCTACATGGTAAAAGTCCATCATGACCTTGCTGATCAGCGTGAATGTGATTATCCTAGCCTGCTCGTTGATCTTGTGACGTCGCCGCGCTCTGAAGGGAAGGAGGTGCAGTTTTAGGCCCGGCCGAGGTTGGTTCTGCCGAAGCACCGAAGGACAGGTCAGTGCTTTGCTGCCCGGCCGCCGGCGCTCAGAAATGAAGGCTACTTTTGAAAGTGTTACCAAGTCAACATGACATCCGTCACAACACTGACGACATGCAACAAGTGCCACGGAGAAACTCACTAGTAATTCCGAATTCCTCTTTTATAATTTCCCAGCGGTTGTTCTATGGTGTCATTATCTGCGATGTAGTACTGGCTGCGTCTTGTCATATAAAAGAAAACAAGTCGCACAGTTTCAAGGAACTGCCCTATGTTGCGGAAGGCATCGGGGAAATAGGGATATGCAGACTGACTACGAAACACGTCCTTCCGGAACGTGGAAAGACGCGCGGCGGAGGACCAGTTTGAGCGTTGCCACCGGCATCTCGAGCGTCACTATCTACGCCACCTCCGTGGCTCCTCTCTTCTGCGGTGAGCGGCGGCGCGCTCTGAACCGTGCAAAGGACCGGTTGGTTTTGCGGCGTCGTACGCATCGCGCCGCTGAAAGCCGAAAACTGGTTACCGTCGAGAATCCGGCTGCGCCAGCCGTCGCGCCGCAGGCCTACCACGATGCCAATGTGGCCGTGCCTTTACCGTTACGCCGACGGTGACGCCGACGCCGCTCAGGCCGGAAACGACCACATAAGAGTTGCGCTCAAAGAATTGTGGTACCAACTTCAACAACAATGATAAAATACAAAATATGGTTTATTGAGAAGAAAAAAAGGGCATTTAAAAAAGCGCGCATTTCAAATATTAGTTTTTATACAATGAAATACCCATTTACGCTGTGGCGTTTAACTGTGCGTATGCGTGACCAACCTTTTACGTCACTTCAGCTTGTTAGTTCTGACTAAATAGTCACCCGCTCGCTTTGCGCGCAGTGAATACCGGAGAACTAGTCGATTCTTAGTCGCTGATTTTCTAGCGTGAGTTACATTGGCCGAGGTTGAGCAGTTTCCGTGTGGCTAGCCTAATGAGCCGTGCTCCGTGCTGCGCAAGCGCGAGGAGCAGTGACGTCACACGGCGGACAGCTGGCGCGCCGGTGACGGCGCCGCCGCGCGCTCCGCTGCTGCCGCGCGCACCTCGCCGGTCTGCGCATGCGCCAGGAGCAGTGACGCCACCTGGCGCACAGCTGGCGCGCCGAAGCCGCCGCCGCCACGCGCCCCACCGCCACCTTGCGCGCCTCGCCGGTCGGCTCATTCCAGAGGAGTCACGTCATAGCCGCGGCAAACGCACCGGCGCCGCCTCGTGCCCAGCGGTCCGCCTCCGTTGCGCAGTAGACAAGTCTGAAGCTGCACCGGAGCCGCTTGATAGCGCCTCTCATTTTGTGCGCGTAAGCTCGCGCTACGTATATCCTGGTATAGCCGAGTTAAGCCACCGCAAATTTTTCTCTTAGTTCGCGACTACTTAGACGCGATACTAACTTTAAAAAAGCGCTAGTTAGTGACGATTGGTGAATCACGACTGACTGGGTTTGATATGCTCGTTTCGGGGCCGCCATACTCCCATGCAGACGACGGAGTAAGGTTGCTTCCCTGCTTCCAAGGGTGAAATTTCTCCCTTTCTCAAACAAAATAGCTTGAAAGAGCGTTAATGCCAATAGAAATGACTGGATGGACCTTTTATTCTAAGAGTGGTGAGTCTAAACTTCTTCAAAACTGGAATAAATCTAAGGCGCTAGTGCAGCGGCCGCTTTGCAACAGCCGGTTGGAATGAAACACACCAAGTCAGCTTAGCTGAACTAGTTTAACCTCTTCCGGTAAATCGAAGATACTTTTTGTGGCATAAAAAACAAAGACATTTCGGTGAATTATTCATTCACTGCGCCAAGTAGTTCTTGAGGATTTCGCTATTGGAGAACGAAGCGCTGCCTTTACGTTTTGAAAGGTTTTGCATCTGAATAAAATATTTAAAGCAAATCTAAGATGCTCAAACGTATATCGTATTTTAACACATCAGGCGGTAATAAGTGATGTGCGACGAGGAGCGGAACGTTTTTTAGTACGAATTTTTAAAGTGTATGGTTGTTAACAGAAACAGAACACCTGTGCTGGGCCTTGCTTTTAATGAAATTAAAGGATGGCACTCGGAGATCTTTTTCTGCCTCAGCACGTCGGATTTGTACTCATGAAGAAGGACTGACTGACAAATCTTCTGAAATAATCAGCAACCCCCTCGGTTCGCCAGTAGCCTGCAGCATGTTTGAAATGTTTAGCTGAAGCACATCTTCTTCTGGAGTCTTCAGATTCTAGATCGAACAAGGCAATTCCGAATTCCAGATCTGGAAACCGCTTCGTTGCTTCGCAGACCTGGAGTGAAAGGCAGTGAAAAAGTTACATGAACGACGGTAATTAAGTTTAGTTTAGATGCATAAGCTGCGTTTGATAAATCAAATCGCATGCCATGAAATCGTACATGTATAATTATTTTTGTTTCAGATAATTAGTGTATTAAAAGAAACCAGCGAGCTCAGGAAGTATACGCGTACTGTACATGATATTCAAACCGCTAGCGAAATGAGGACAAATACGTTTATTATTAATCATATTTATTATAGATAGCTGACGACAAGAATAGGCAAATTACAAATACGGACAAGCTCGAAACCTTTTGGCTTATGCTTATACAATGCTGCTAACGAAATGGCAAAATAATTAAGGATATATAACGGCGTGAGTTACATCGAATTCGCCATAAGCTTTGATTACGAAACAATATCATTAGAACAACACATCTTATTCTATTTGGCGTTGCACTCAGTGTCGTCAATATTTTTGTAGATGCCTTGTAAATAGAAACAGACGGAAACATCGAGCAGTACAATCTATATAAAAACAAACAACATTTAATTTAGCCAGTTAGTTTATTTTTCCTAACTGTGTCACCGACATTAGCTCTAACGTTCTTTATTTGGTACTGACCACTGACCCATTAATTGATTCGTTGTCTCCTCTAGATGGCGTAAATGACCACAAAGCACTTCATTGCTTTATAAATATTAGGCCACCAATATTGGTGCCCATTACAAAAAAATATGTTTTTTTCTCAAGGGACGCAATGACGTGATAAATTCTCAGCTCTCGAAGTTGTGCACTTTTAATAAAAACCTTCATTATAATGATGTTAATAAATATTCGAAACCATTCAAAGAAGAACTCTCTGTTGCTTGCCGAACATTACATTATGCGTATGTCTATTCAAGCTATTGCTTCTAATCCGTAGTTTAACCATTCACTCCATCGCCTTTCTAACAAGAATGGGTTGTTTAGAAAAGCTAAAACGTGAATACAATGAAGGACTCGCTAAAGCATACTACCTGCTCCTCTCAATAAAAAAAAATTCTGAGGAAACGTAAGCAGATGTTCTATCAGGACAATTTACCAATATGTGAATAGACAACACTCCTCAGTCTTGGAATGTTACTAATAAAAAAAACCTCTTCAGGTATCAAGCTAGTTTTCAGTTACTGTCAACATATACTGATTGATGAGTTTGCCAGTATTTAGAACAGTGTATTTTATAATGTCTTCACTGTATCCACGCCAATAATTATGACCTTTCGTAACTTCTAATGTTTTCACAATTGATGTGTTGTTATAGACTTCAATTGCGTGAGCAGCATTCCTGAATCACTAAAAATTATATCATCGTGTGTAATGAATAATATTAATAGCAAACTCTTAATCAACACCGAATTGTCTTCTGGACAGTTTCTCACTAAACGGTTTCAGTAGCACCTGGAGAAAGAAATGGTACACCCCGACCCGGAAAATTGGCAAGATTAATCCAGTCACTAAAGTCCGCCAATAAGTCGTCTCCAACAAATTACCGCCCGATGTCACTTACCCACTTTTCCATCAAAATCGCTGACCATATCAACTACGAGCACCTTATCATCTTTTTTAATCTTACAAATTCTTAACCAGAGCACAACATTGCTTCCGCCAGCATCTGTGATGAGTGACTAAACTTATTTTTTTACTAATTTCTTGTTAAAACTTCTTGGCTCTAGATTTTCTACTGACGCTCTTTCATTGACTTCTCTATAGCATTCGCACAAGTCCCACATAATCGTCTATTGTCTAAAGCCTTGTTACTAAAGAAAGATCTTCAAGTGATGTCATAAATATAATATTTTCTTTGCCCTGTCTTCCAATTTGTTCTTGCTAAAAACTGTGCTTTATTTTTAGCACCCGTTTCTTCCAGTGTCCCGCAGGGAACCGCCCTAGGCCAATTTTTTATTCTTGATTAGCAGAGCTTACTTTTCGATTCCCGTCATTCGTTTTTTTTGTTGATAATTGTGTTATATTCCGACTAACAAAAATCCATTGATGATCATATTCTTCAGAATAATATTTACAAAAGTGCTGACTGGTGCAGTCAACGGCAAATGTCTTTCAATGTTAAGAAGTGCATGCGTCTGTACTAAACATTCCACATTTTTGCCCATAACCACATTAGCATTTCACGGCATTGCCCTTCAGACCGCTAGACATTAAAATATCTAGTGTGCATGAAACCGGTAACCTAGCCTAAAATGTTCGTTTAGATAAAGCCATATCCTCAGTGATTCAATCGCTTGCTTATATCCGTCGTGATTTTACATCTATTCATTCTCACATAAAACGACTTCTTTGTATCACTCTTATTCTTCCTAAACCAAAATAAGCTTCATCTATATGACGCCCTCACCGATCTGGCCTAACTAGTTCAATCGAAGGGGTTCAACATCGCACTGTCCGCTTTCTTTTTTCTGATTACTAAAGTATTCCAAGTGGTAGAGCAAAAATGAAAACTTTTCTTTATGATCTTTCGTCGCGTTGTAAATTTCCCCATTTTGCCTTCTTCATGTTTTTTTTTTCCTCTGCGCCTTTAAGAGAGTCCCTTCTTAGCCTTCTCAGCTATATTTCCGCAAAAATAGACCACTCATCTCATGCAGGTTTTCTGGCCCAAGACTACCTGCACAACCTTCTCTCCTACCCGGTACCATTGTGGACTGGAATGGCTTTCCCGATAGCACCGTTACTGTCAGCGATAACATCACGTTTCTCCACGCCCTAACCACCCACTCCCCACTTAAATTCCCCTCGGGGTCCAAGGGTATTTATAATTAAATCAATAAAAAAAGGGGTGTGTCAATGAGGCCTTAGGCTTAAATTATACAGCCGTCCTTTACCCCGTCCCGGCGAGGGCACCGGGCGGCGTTCCCACCACGGGAGAGTGTTTTCGAACCAGTTCGGGACTCAAATCACGCCGGTGGAGCCCAAGTGCGCCGCACGATGATGTTGTACGTCTCCGGCAATGGCGGGAGTCGGGGAGCGCCTGAGTCCCGCCCCAGCGGGGGATACCAAACCCAAAATACAGAGCTTTTCGCTAAATTGGCGAATTCTTAAAAGTTGGGTGACCAGGGGCACTTCCGCAGGGAGTGGGAATTGACCGTAGCGTGCCACCAGCGACATAACCAATGAAGTGCTTCTCGGGAAGGAGGGCAACGACGCGAGTGTTGTGTGATGTTTAAAGCTCTTTAACAAGGGGCATACTGAAATTTGAAATTGCCCCTGAGCTTCTGCTCGAAATGGTGAGACCACATCGGCTTCTTTTGCGTGGACGTAAACGCGGTTTTATGGAAGAACAGCCACACACAGAAAATACGGTTGTCGATCATCGGCTAAGAAATATGGATGGCGTAAGGAGTGAAGGATAGATAAATAGAGATAAACGCAGAGATAAATAAAATGTCTTCAAACACGCAACGTCTTCATTGCCGACCCAAACGCATGCTCCAAGGAACAAAACAGTTGGGGCGGGGCCCCTCGACGCCGATCGTCCGCAAAATTTAGTCATCGACGCCGGCAGAGAGTAGTCACAGAGAGGGGGTTAGAAGATTGGTGATAGCGAAAGGGGAAGACTGAAATTGAGCACGAATTTAACGGGTTCCAGCAGTGTTACAGTCTTAGGGACCCGAAAGTTCGACACTAAATTTGAAAGGTGCAGAAAGGTTTCTAGGCTTGGTGGAATAAGCCACTGCCCATCATGGAGGCCACAGCCGTCCACGCACAAAAGCCACCGTCCGCACCAGAGCCACCGTCCGCGCACCGGAACGAGTCGGACGGCTAGCTCCAGCGGGGGACCGTCCACTTTGGAGACACGCGCCCGCCCGCCTGGCACGCGGCGGTCGCTGGAACAAAGGGGAAGAATTTGGGCGACGGAAGACAGAAGACCAGAAAGCGCTCTTGCGCCAAAACTTGGTGACGACGGACATTCGCGATGGTAGAGAACGCAACGCCGAATCGGGTTACGGCCCGGTGGCATAGTTTCGGGGTTAGACCCAATATTTACATCTAGACGGCGACGTCCCCAGGATGCGGTGAGGACTTGCTCCGCTGTGGGGATCGGCATGAACTTTAGAGTGGCAGTGTACCATTCCCAGGCTCCATTCATACCTTTCCTCGATCTCGAAACCTCCAAGTTGAATCTGAATCAAATAATCCCTTTCTGTTGAGAGCTATGCATTCCATTGTCACTTTTATTGCTAAACAGGGGACTGTGGAACAGAGGTAGGCATTTTAGGTCGCCCTCACTCACACTCACCTAATTCCTTCACCCCCCTCACTCTCAAAGCTGCACTCACCCTCAGGTACTCACTCACCCTCATCGTCATAGTCAACTTACATTCAACTCTTCACTCACTTTCATTGAACCTCACGGAACTCACGCCCCTCATGCACTCACCGCCCACATGGCCCTCAAGCACTCATGGCCATCACGCCCCTCACTCACTCATGGCCCTCACACCCTTCACCGCCCTCACAGCCCTACGCCCCTCACGCAGTCATCTGCCTCACGGCCCTCACGCACCCACCACCCTCACGGCCCTCACGCACTCATACCCTCACGCACTCACGGTCCTCACAGCCCTCAGAACCCTCACGGTCCTTGCACCCCTGACGACCTCACGGTCCTCACTCACCCTGACACTCATGATTATTCTTGGTTCAGAAACTCACTCACCCTTACCTCGCTTGTGAAGATGAGGGTGAGTGAGGGCCCTCAGTAGTGAGGTTTGCTGAGGTATGCTGTGGAATAAGACTACAACGTCGCATGAGCTGCAGATCAAAGTGGGGCCTGATTTACATTCAGGCTGGCATTCTGATTCCGGTTCTGTTTCCGGATAGATTGGGGCATTGCTTCCACACTCCTTCAGGGGGCGATCTCAGTTGCAGCAGCGCTGCACGAGGTGCGTCATGATTGCTTGCTTGACGATTAAGCAAGACCCTGGTCGTTGTCTTTGCTTACAGTCGTTTGTCCAAGTCAATCAGAAATTTACTTAACACACATGTTGAAGAGCACCTTGATCCTCTACTTTTCAGCGGCGCCGTCAGACGCCGATAGGCTTTGCCCTTTGGGCTTGTAGGGCTGTTTTTCGAGATTTCCAGGACGCCAAGGGAAACACGTCTGACTCCTTGATTAGTACAAAGCGGTTCTGGTTTTATTATACGCCTGGTGACGACTGCGCCGACCGCGCGCGGGGGCAAGCAGCTTCCGACCCTCGGGTATGCCTCGGGCTCGGCCGGCGTGCCGCGCTGTTTACTCGAACGCGCGC
>JAZHYW010022324.1:0-17437 GCA_037355805.1 Ixodes ricinus | reverse complement strand
TCCGTCCGTCTTAGACGCGTTCAAGGCACCGTCTGGCTATTCACAATCGAGCGTGCGTGTTACTCCAGAACCGTGAACCTGAGCAAGTACTCGTCCTGGCTACTGTACCTTCTGGCAAGACACCAAGACGTTCAAGAAAAAGTCCGGGACGAGATTAGAACCATACTTCAAAATGGGGTGAGTCGGCGCTTTTTTGACTCGGACCTATGGCGCTCAGACCTGTACCTGGCCGAATTTGCTTGAGCGGGTGGAAACCCACAGCAAATCTTTCTCAAGATTCTTCATTTTGTGGTTTTCGATGACGCTCAGCAAGTTTTAGATTGAAACCATATATTTATCTTCATTAATTGACGAGTTAATTAACAAAATTTAGTTATATAATCGACTTATTGTGACGATTCTTCAGTATTATGCCCCTCTGATCGTATAACTCACCTGCACAAAATCGCATTAATGTAGCTTTCACAACTGTTTTTTTTAACACCTTGCATATTTAACACATGCGCTTCTATGGGACCGATACCATAATCTTCCTGGGGATAGAGCAAGCGTACGATGGTACAGATTTCTCAGAATAGCGCGCGAAGAGGATGCAATGCTTCTGCCAGACTACATTAAAACGGTGCTATAACAATGTTCGCGATTACTCCTAGTTTGATTCATATATTTCTTGATTGAAGTACCAGGTCTTTAGGAGAAAAAAGAACCGTGTTATCCTTGTCGGAATATTAAACTACGCATCGGCAAATGCTTAGTCACCAGCTCACATGCAGTGCTACCGATTGAAATCAGATGTCATTTCTAGAGTGTGCCGTTACCTTGTTCAAAAGTTACGAGCGATTTCAGGAAATCTTCAATGATAAAACAGAGCTCGTTCACAATAGAAGACGCCATTCGCCTTCATGATTCGCAGGCTTTGTTGACCGCCATTTTCTCCGTGGAAATCTTCAAAAATCACTTTTAACTTTTGTATTAGATACTGGTAAGTTCTGAAACTTTATCCCAATCGCCAGAGCTACATTTGGACGGAGACTGAGCATTCGATCGATGCGCAGTTTATTTTGGGGATGAGAAAACACATGGTTCCTTTCTATCGCAAGATAGGCCTGCAGTATTAATATTGTTGTTATAAATATTATTTACTAATATTTTTTAATTAAATATTTCCCTTTCTAAGCATGGAACACATTAGCGGTTAACTGGGTGCCGCGCGGCGCTCGCCTCTCGCCGCTAGGTGCTCCAGTGTCGCTCCGTGCGGCCTTTTCTGAACCACAGAGTTATTAGACTGTACTACGCTAGATCTACAACTGGTGCTATTGTGCTGTCGTAAGTTAAAGTAGACAGTAACCAGTGGAAAATTCACTTCCGGTAATTAATTTTTATGGGAAAAAGTGAGTGCATTTTCTCCCTGCACTCGATTAAAAGAGAAAATCTCCCGAATTTTTCAGTATCCTAAATTTGTAAAATTCAAGTGTTTGTGTGTGTTCTTTTATTCAACAGTATTAATTGTATTTTCGCCATTGTATTTATGTTCGTGATTATGTGTTTATTTTGTGTTTCCCTGCTATAATGCTTTGGCGCTGCAGGTTGTTTCTGTAAATAATAAATAAATAATTCATACGTATACTAGATAGCTTCGAACATTTTTTAGTCAGGCAGTCAAAACAAATTGGTCGGCTATGTTTTTTTTGTTGTTGTTGTTTTATTGCATTAAAAACGGTGCTAAAATGGCTTCGTAGATGTATTTATGTCTCACCGTCGGACACTGTTAGCGCGAACATGATGTCGGCGCTGTGTATGATCAAAATAAATTGAAGGATACGTAATATAGTCCGATTTTCAATAAGTAAGCACTGATTTATTATTCTTTTGCTCTGTGCGAAGATGCTTAATTGCCCTACGTTCAAAACAATACCCGCACGCTCGAAATCTTAGAAAACAAGCGCCGGATGAAAGCTGCCCGACTAAGAAAAAAATAAAAAGAGACATACTTTTATAGCCCACGTACTTTATTATTTACGTTTTAAATGATTTTATCCGCTCGTAAAGATGCACGACGGGGTAATTTTCAAATAGTGACAGGACCGGCATATTAGCAATATATAAGCGTCACCGGAACGCTGATGAACCTTGAACACACTGTCTATTTCTTTCGATACTTATTTTGCTTAGAATCGTCACTTGTTTTTAGATGTCTGCTGTGGAACAGAGGTTTGGGCCTGAAATATAGCGAAGTTAAACATCGTTCACTGATAAAAAAATATCCGCTAACTAAAACAATAACACTTCTACGATGTTAACAAAGGTACTCACTATTCGGTACGACCCAAATAACAAAAGTGTTTCATGGTTTTTATTTTTATTTCGCGCGAAGTGACAAAATGCACCCACGTTTCCTCGATAGGAATGCACAGGAGCATCGCAAAAGTAGACTGGTTGCTATCTGCTTCAATTTGGGTCCTGGAAGTGGCATAGACACTAGCGCCAGTTGAACCTCTAGCGTACATTATATAATAACTCCACGCTCTGAACCGACAAGATCAGAGCGGCGCGGCGTCACGAGGAAGTGACGTAGGGACGCTAGCTCTGGTTGCTATGGATGCTGCCGTGCTGCACCCGTTTTCGTCGCTCATGTCTTCTCTGCTTTATCCTGAAACTCTTCCAATCGCTCAGGGTGTCCTCAACTACGATGCCGTGAGAAAGATGCAATATTTGGAACAAGTGTATCTCGAATCTTTGCGGACACAATCGTCTCCATCAGGGTAATGTATACAAAACATTTTTATTATTATTTATTTGTTTGAGCAATATACTGGCGTTCTCTACTGATCGCAGTATCAGTGGTATCGGCAGTATAGGTCAGTTTGAGGCTTAAGTTCACACACTTGCGTTTGCTTGCGACCGAGCTCTTGCGTTTTCTTACAACAAGAGTACATACTGGCATGCTGATCCCACCTATGAGGTGAGCCTCAAACTGCATTTTATTAGAGCGAAGCTTCTGCTGTATTTGCAAGATCAAATGTACGAGTATACGTACTACCTACAAAAAAAAAATTCGCATTGTCAAAAGCTTTTTTTAGTATTTCATGAAAGAATGATGCCCCCCCCCCCAAAAAAAAAGTAAATCTACAAAAATGTTAAGTAGCTAACCGACAGATGGCGCCAGCGTGTTCTCTCGCCGTACTAGGTTCTATGAGTTTTAAAGCCTGTTCAAAGTCAAATTAGTCGTTATTTGTTTATACAGCAGGAGTTAGTCTGCCAAAGCCTGGTTCTCACACTTGCGACCGACTACGACGCAACCGTCTTTTAAAGAAACACTCGCACTCCACGGTTTGTGGTATTTTTTTGTTTATGAGTACAACACTCATAAACAAAAAAAAAAACACCGCAAAACAAACAAAAAAATCTCTCACTCGTTTTTTGTTCTAATTTTGGGCGTTTTTTTCTTACCTTTTTCGCTTCTTTTTTATTTCAGACGTAATTGAATATGAAATTTAGAAGCTTTGTAAGAGACATTTCTATATTATTTAATAATGGCATTCGTAAAACATGTTCTTCAACGCAATTGCGAACGCACTACGCCCATCTTTTGAAATATCGAAAATCGAAGTTTGGAAGTAACGTCGCCTTCTGGCTTTTTATGCTTCCTCGGAAAACAAGGCGGCGCTCGGCACCTGTAATGGTGAGGATGGTCGGGGAGTCGGTGAATCGGACGAAGCTCCCTATGTTTGTTAGGCTTACCTCTCGCCCCCTAGCCTTGGACGCTTTGCTTTGTGTGATGTGACCTGCTGCGGGAAGTTCAGTCGGAACGAAGCCACGCCTCAACCGAGGTACCATTTGAACACCCAACGCTCTAGAGACGCTTTGTCTGACCTCATAACCCTCGTCGACAAAGTGTCAAGAACAAATAAAGGACTTCGATCCCAAACCCTCCAGTGGTCCTTCAGGAATAGACTGATCTCACTAAGTGTTCGGCGCATGCGTGTGGCCGCCATAACTTTAGTTCACAAAAGGTGAACAGTAGTGCACAAGAGGGTTCGTGCTGTCTCGTGCTCCACACGCGCAGAGCTCCAGCGAGGTTGTCGCACGTGCAGGAAGACTAAAGTTCCCTGGATGCATTGCGGCAGCGGTGGCGTAGTCAAACTGGCTGGTGAGATCGGTCTATTGCCGCCTTTTCTGACGTATTCTTCGGGAACCTGGAGCAGCGTAGTTGTGACTCCGCCGGGAGGCAGCCTTTCACGGAGAACCAGCGCGACATGGCTCCTCACGTCGCTCACAAAAGTCCACTGCGCGTCCTCTTCGACCTCACGCCGTTTCAAAGAATTTGAGATCCCTCAAAGGGCCCTAAATGAACTTCAAACTCGAAAGTGAAGCGTAGTCTGCTCACAGCGATAGGCGGCACGCACGGCAGGCCGGCAGGCACGGCAGGCCGACAGGCACACAGGCACTTCCGGTTGGGACGGTTCTGGAGGCGGGAGAGAAACTCGAGTTGCAGGACGACTCAATCTTTGACGTCACTGCACTGGCAGCGATCGCGCGGGAACTTCAGATCGAATTTTGGAAATTGTTTTTTTACTTCACAAGGACTCTATTCCCAAGCTTCGAATTTTAAACATAATGTCCACGAATCGTTCTCGATCATTTCGGATAATAAAAAAATATTTTGACCTGTCAGTGCTTTTTTTAAGCCGCTTACGACCGCCATTGCTGCTGCTGCACTGCTTGTCGTAAGCAGTCCCAAATAAAAACATCGGCATGCATAAGTACCTTGTCGGTGTCCCTTTAAGGCAGTAGGTCGTAAGCAGTCGCAAGTGTGAACCAGCCTAATTCGATACGACAAACTGAAACAAGGTCGGTTTTCAAGCCTCTTATGGCGGCTTAGGATCGGCTGCGCAGCAATGCAGCCGGTGCTAAGCCGACGTGCTTAAAGGCCGGTCTCGTCTCAGTCGGTCCTAATCCAACGCAAGCCTGTGAACTGGCCTAGTGCACAGCTTGTTTTTTGCTCCGAGAAAAACATGGTATGTCTTCCTCCCGGTACATTTGCGTTTCCAGGTTCGTTACTCGTCTCGTAGAAAAGGAACTCGATGCTGGCTGCGTCAAAATCCCCGAGGGAGTGAGCATCGTTATCCCGACCTACCTCCTTCATCACGACCCAGAACTATGGCAAGACCCACGCAGCTTCGATCCCGAAAGGTGATGGAGCTGAACGAGCAAACATTGGTCATTGATTAAAGACCACCGACCAGTTCGCGCTTTCCACTTTTCCCCCGCTTCTTCCTTTCCCTCTTTCTACCATGTCCACCGCTGCCTGTTTCTTTCTCTCCCAGGGTGAGGAGGATCTTTTGCCTTGCAAAATCTCGTGTCTGGTCGTCGGCCTTTAAGCTGCGCGCTTACACTGCCCATACATCGTACAAAAGGCAGTCTGAAGACATTGCCTGCGGCACGTTTCTTCCTTGTATAACGGCCCCCTAACGTCGATCTTAAAAAATATTGCGGTGGCTTAGCTCGGCTATGCCAGGATATACATAGCGTGAGCTTATGCGCACAAAATGAGAAGCGCTATCAAGCGGCTCCGGTGCAGCGTCAGACTTGGCTACTGCGCAATGGAGGCGGACAGCTGGGCACGCGGCGGCGTCAGTGCGTTTGCCGCGGCTATGACGTCACTCCTCTGGAATGTGCAGACCGGCGAGGCGCGCGCGGTGGCGGCGGAGCGCGGGGCGGCGGCGGCTCCAGCGCGCCAGCTGTGCACCGTGTGACGTCACTGCTCCTCGCGCATGCACAGACCGGCGAGGCGCGCGCGCGGTGGCGGCGGAGCGCGCGGCGGCGGCATCGTCTCCGGCGCGCCAGTTGTGCGCCATGTGACGTCACTGCTCCTCGCACTTGCGCAGCACGGAGCACGGCTGATTATGCGAGCCACGCCAAACTGCTCAACCACGGCAAGTGTAGCTCACGCTACAAAAACGATCTGCAGATATGTCCAAATGACACGATTGCACGAAGCCAACATGCCCGAGAGATGTCCGCATCTAATTCTGTCATCATGTCTACGGCAAACAACGCATTTTTTTTGTGCAAAGTTTGCGCCGTGTGGCTACGGTTTAATGCGAAACGTTTCCATCTGTCAAATACGTATATAATGTTTTGTTCTCTCTGTCTAGATTTCGTCCGGAAACTTTCGAGTCTGGGGATGCGGGTGCGTACCAGCCTTTCGGCGCCGGACCCCGGAACTGTTTCGCTATGGCGTTCTCAAAGAAAGTCATCATGCTGCTGGCGGCCAAGGTGGTCGCCAAGTACAGGCTCGTTCTCAGCCGGGCCGATCAGGAGGTTAGCTACGGCCTCACATATTATCACCTTAGCACACACTAAAGCTGTGGCCATACTGCTCGTACATTGTACACAGAATACATTATGTATATTCGCTAGTCCTCGTATTATCACACTCTAAGTGGGAGTCACATTGCTCGTACGTAGTACAAGATGCACGGTGTTGGCGCATGATGACAACATTATCTGCGAACACGCCTCAAGGAAGCACAGAGCACGATTGCCTGACACGTTCAGCGCCCCTCAAACTTAACGGCGCCACTCGGTTACGCAAATATTGATCTATTGCATGCTACCCAAAGATAAATTCGTCACTGCGAATGCTGCAATGCCTTCCCCTGGTTGGGTTTTCATCGGGGACACAAATCTTCACCAACTAGTTTGACCGCTAGGTTCAGGAACAGCCCAAACAGTGAAGAAACTGGACCATCTTGTGGCGGCGTTAAGTTTGGGTCGCACTCTACGTATGCTTCGAACATTTCCGCATTAAGTTTTTGTATGATGAATGTGGAATGGATCGTCATATACAGCTACGAAACCCGCCTTGGACAGTGCCTGCTGGTGTGACTTTTTGTACAATGTACACGCAGTGTGTGACAGAGCGACTAGAAAAACAAACCCCTGTGGGATCTAAACGCGTGTTCAATGTTTTATATCGGAGTGCATTTATGCTAAATTTGCTCTACGCTTTATTACAGGCTGACCTGACTGATAACGACATGGAAGATCTGCTCGTCGTGGGTCACGTAAAGCGGGGGCTTTATGTGAAGTTTAAGAAGTACTGACGGGGCTACTTCACGTTTACGAGATTAATGGAGGCGACGGCGTAGTTTTTGTAGCGTCTTATTTTATCGTAACAGTACCATTCTTTATGAACGTAATAAATGCATCGACAAACTGGAGATTTCTCATCATTCACGGTTTATGCAAGACCGCGATGACAAGAAATGCATGAAACGTAACTTATATTTTCTCCGTGACTGTACGAATTTCAAAGTTTTCTTTTTACAGCGGAGTGTTAAGGGTTAGTTTCCCCACTATCGTGTCCGTCAGCAAACAAATGATGACACGAAAATCTGGACAGCCACCGCCATCTATGAGCGACGCCGGTAACCAGACAACCGGCCCCTTACAGAAATTTCTGTTGAGAAACTGCTGAAAGAAGTCGACAGACGACATAAAATGTCAATAGCTTTTCATCTGACTTTCTCTAGCTTTTCTGTTGACTTTCTTATGAATATTGGCCCACTAAAAATTAAAGAATCAACTGACTTTCTGTCTCATCTAAGATACTTTTTCGGTAGCTTTTCAACTGAAAAGCTACAGCTACTCAATCAAAAAACTATAGCCGTTAAAAAAATAATCTGTACAGCTTAGCTATTCATTCAACAAAGTTTTGGAAGTTTACTAAGGCTTTTCCCTCTGATCCGAATTTGCTGTAGTAAAATGATGTAAAAAAAACATGCGATTTTTTTAAATATAGGATTTAGTTAGGAAGTTGTGTCCTTGTGGTATTTGAAAGCTCTACACACCCCACAACTATATAGTATTAGAAACGGACACAAACACTACAACCATGAAGCACTGAACACCTGAATCACAGTCCTGTTGACAGCTCCAGAGCCTTATACAGCCTACCTATTGAAGGTAATCATTTGGCCGGTGACCACCTCAGCCCTTATTAAGGTTCCAAGAATCCCATCTCCTTCTCGGGAGTCTGTCAAAGGGAAAACAGTGTGTCGATGTTCGTGGATTATATTTCTTACTAAAACGCATTGGTACAGCTAATAATTCGGTTCAGTCGCTAAAACAACATCCACAAAAACGGTTCCTAGAAGAAATGTTATCGCTTCTCTGCACATCACCACTCAGGACGAAGCTAGTTAAAGAACACATGCAAAGAAAAAAAAACTTTTTTTTTCAGCAGCCGGGTTGGGAAAAGGAAATCATAAAACGAATTTACAACGAAAAATAATTTTTTTAGAGCTATATTTACGGCGCTATACGAATTTGTAGTTGGCGGCCACGGGCGCCGCGGAAAAGTGGCCCATATTTATCACGTGACTGGCCCCTATTTGTCACGTGGTAGATGCGCTCTTTCGGAAGCTTCTTATGGTCTCAAAGCTCACTTATTCATCTTCGTTTGAAGTGCAACAAAAAACAAAGATTAATAAGTAACTTCTAGAGCCCAAATGAAGCTTTTGAAAAAGCGCAAGCAGACGTGATAGACCTGTGCGCCGGTCAGATGACGGCGGCGGCGCCCCGAAGCAGACGAACTTGTGCGGCGGCGGCGACGGCGGCGTGGAGAAACGCGTTGAAGCGGCGGCGCAAAACACTCAGCGTGCGACGGCGGCGACGCACAGGTGTACCACGTGACCAGTGGCGGCTCCCGCGGGCACCAACTACAAATTCGTTTTTGCGCCGTTAATATAGCTCTAAAAAGTTTCTTTCTTCATTTGTAATTTCGTTTTATAACATACTTTTTTCGATCTAGGCTATTTAAAAAAAATGTTTTTTTCTTTGCATGTGGCCTTTAAGGCAGTTTCACCACTTAAAAAAGTTATTTCGCTTTTCTTTACTAGTTGACTACTTTAATATGTCATTAAAGTCAGTATAGTCGCAAAGCGAGCACGGCAGGGCGTGTATTTTGAACGCCTGGCCTCCAGCACGCTCCCCATGCCTTCCGTCGTGCTTTGACTGCACGCGCGCGCTCGAGGTGCATGAACGCCGAAGCGTTGTCAAGAGTAGTAGGCTCGCGCTGGAGGCGGGACAACTGAAGCTGCTCCCTGCCGTTCTCACCTCGTCAGAGAATATTGAGAAACTTAGTCACTTTTGACATCAAGTTGAGGTGTACTACGTTCATAAAAAGTCAACAGAAAGTCTGCAGCTTTTCTATTGACACGGGCTACAGAGAGTCAAATGAACATTTTCAACACGAAGTAAACAGAACGTCTGTAGTCATTCTGATGACACTGTCAACTAGAAGTCAGCAGAAAAATGTCAACGTAAAGTGAATAGAAGGTCAACAGCTTTTCTTTTAACTCAGGCTGAAGAAAATCATACGAAAAGTTTCAACACAAAATCAACAAACTTTCTGTTGACCATGTCAACAGGAAGTCGAAGTGAAAAGAAAGTATTCAGAGTCAACAATAAGTCAACACAGTTTTCAATAAAAAGTCAAAAATAATTTTTAATGGGAGCTTGCCGGTTGTCTGGTTTCTGCCATCGCTCATAGATGGCGACAACCTTTCGAGCCTTTCCAGTCTGGCTTGCCGACTTGCGACCGGCCATTACTTCATTCCCACCATAGTACCACTTCTCTGGTCTTCTTTCTTCACCAGAGCGAAAAGGCTGAAAGTTTTTATTATTATTCTTTTTCATTATTTTGTGGTAGAATTTGGTGCGATGTTATTGGGAATCAAGAATTAAGATTCGAATTACCCTGCGAGACAAAGTAAGACTAAAATGAACGAAATCATTTCGAGGCAGCCGCTCTAATAAGAAAGGTTTTTGTATTCGGCTTTGTCTGCGAGAGCGGGAGACAACGAACCAGGGCGAGCAATACGGCGGGAAAGTTCGTCTGCTCTTTGCACACCTCGTGCTTTTGTTTCCCCCGACCAGAGCCTCATACGTAGAGAGTTTGGCCATTCGTTGGGAAGTATAGGAGACAAACAAGGAAGCGCCATTGGCCGAAAGCGGGCTGGGCGTGTTCCAGGGCGTCTTCAGAATTCGAATGTGACCAACCAGACGCCGGAAATAATACCCTGGCGGTGGTCGCGAGAAACAAACCTGATAACTGAATCGGAGTAACTCTCGGTGACTGAAAATATGGTACACGTGATGTTTTAATCCCGCTCATCCAAAATGATGGTGGAAGAGTGCGACTAGCGGAACGATCGACAAAGTCCGCGCGCCAAGCGCCGAGGGCCGGGGATCTGCCGTCCGAGCGGTCACACTCTGTCCGAACAAAACAGAGTTTAGCGGTGCATTCGCTTCTTGCATCTTTCTGCATGATAATGATTAAAACAACACGTGAACCCTATTTTCAACCAGAAAGAGTTACTACACTTCACTCTTACGCGCTTATTAAAACCATATACGAACATATACCTTTGATCAGAGCTGTTTCTCGCTACCACCGCTAGGGGATTCTTTTCGGCTTCTGGTGGGTCAAGAGAGCAAGCCAAGCCCTCTTTCCGAGTCTGGCGCACGCCCTGGCTCTGCCCGCGCCTCCCAGTGACCAAACTCTCTCAATACACGGCTCTGGTCTACATATACGGCTCTGCCCCGACCTCAAACAAAATACTTTACTATTCTCTATTTCATCTTATGATGCACCGCAGAAAAGGCTACAAGCGCGAGCTCCTTGCTTTGGGGCACATCTCGGCGGCACAAGCTCTCGTGCATTAAGGGCAGCTGCCAGAGCTACGAGCTCGCGCTTCCAGCCTTCACTGCGGTACAACGTAAGGTGAAACGGAGTATTGGGGAATACAGGACACTCTGCTCAATTGCATTAGACGGAGGGATGGCCGCGCCAATACCTCCCTGGCGGCGCGGGATAATTTGGGTGTGTGTGATGAATGATCCAGCGACAAGCCGAAGAGGAGAAGGAAGAAGAAGACGGGCTGAAGCACGCGAGGCAGCGCCGGGGAATATTCGGGCGGTTGGAAAAGGATGGAGTAGACGCAACCAGGCCGGACCTCCGTCGGCGTGACCAAACGTCAAGAGGCCCGACCCACAGCCCGCCTCTTACGCAGTCCGGGCGCCAACTTTCCGGAGGTAGACATGACTGCATGCGTGGCGCAGTTGAACACCCGCTGCCGCTCCGCGCCACCGACGAACTGGGCCTGATTCAAGCCTACGGCCAACGCTCGACTGCCTCGTCACTACGTCCCTCGGCCCTGACCTCGGTAGACACATGGTCATCGACTGCCATCGACGTACTGGGCCTGATTCAAGCCTACGGCCAACGCTCGACTACCTTGTCACTACGTCCCTCGGCCCTGACGTCGGTAGACCCCTGATCATCGGCTGCCGCGGGTGCTACGCCGCCAGAACTTAAAGGTCGTCAGCAAGGGACATTTTAGGGGACACTCGAACCATTAGGTCTATTTGTTGAAGTGATGTAAATAGTTTTGTAAATATTCTCTTTCCATATTTCGACAGTGCAAGTGTGAACTATATCCCATAACGCATGCTCGTGTCTTCTGTCATTTATTTCTAACATCATACCCACGAACCTCACCACGGTGTGTCCCTCTCCCTATTTTCCTCCCCTCCTCTCCCATTTTCTCCTCCCGCCAGAACACGTGACCGATATGCGCCACCGACAGACTTGAGAAGTAATCCGTTACAAGTAACGGATTACTTGTAATCCGTTACTTTTTGAAGTAATTTTGTAATTGCCACGTTACTTTTTTTCGGAAGTAATTTGTAATGTAATTTCGTTACAATATATTGGTAACGAATTACTTTAATTACTTGTTACTTTTTAAAAAGATGAGCATAATACAGTAACTGGGGCAATGCGAGCAGAACATTCAGCAGCATAAAGAGAGAAAGTTCAACAAAATAAAAAACGACAGGAAGGGGAGAATAGTCGAAAAGAAAACACAATTATTTGTATGACCGCTCACTAGAACCACTAGAGAAACGGGCAAGTCATGTACAAGTATTCGAAAGGACAAAGATTAAGTAAGAAAACGCCGAGTAGTCTCTCCATCGCCTTCCATCGTGTTTTTCTTCTTCTCCGGGGCAGGAGATAGCTCTTCGTGTTTATTTGTTTTTGTCTTTTACACCGTTTCAGCCTTTCCAACTTCTTTATGTCTCCCGCCACCTGCACAGACATCAAACGCAGGTCCGTACCCCTTGGATTCGCGAGTTTACAACTCGCGTAACGAGACGATGTAGCCTCGCGCGAGGGGGTCGAATTCTGTTTGTCTTTGGTGTGCGCTACTGTATTCTAGCACGCTCTTGAGCCGCGGCTGAAAAGCGTCCGGCGCGAGACAGAGCATCGTCTTCAGGGTACGAACGATACTTATTTTGGTTTACTTGTGCTGGGCATGATGGTCGAGTCCACTCCTCATTTTACAGTCAACTGTCAACATAAAGGGCGAGGGGGGGGTTAGACCATCTAAGGCGTGCTGACCGAGAGAGAGAGAGAAGCGCGTAAAAGTGGTGCGATCCTCTACTGTGAGACCGATGGCCGCCGCTTCTCTCGCTCTTTATGCCCCCCCCCTTCCCCTGGCCTCTACGAATATATGTATGAAAGTGAGAACTGATGAACGATCGATAACCCGTAACCGCTATTTTTTCTCTGACTGGTCGAGTTTTCCGTCATGGAGTGTCCGTCGTCTCCATGGCCATCTCGCAATGAGATGTTTAGAGTTTGCTCTAAAGTATGAACTTTAGAGCAAACTAAAGTATGAACTGAAACTTAGAGTTTCAGTTCATACTTTGCTTGCCAAAAAACACACACATTGTCATCAGCAAGCACAACAAACTCTAATCTACGGTAACACAACAAGGTAAGCTGGGACACCTGCATTCTGCATTGACTATACATTGTAACGTTACAAACAAGTTTTTCTTTTCTTGGGAATAAGAGGCGAAACACCCGAGTCAAAAGGAAGCTTTCGTAGATCGCTTCTTTAGCTCCGAATCTCGTAGCGGAGGTAGACGCTGCTACTGAGCATGCGCACCGCTAGCTTTGTCTGCACAATTCCAGGGATCATTTCCGGAGGCCGTAAGCTAGCGGGATGGTGGGTGTGGTTGCAGCTTTCGGTGCCTTGTCAGCTTACAGGTGAACGGAGTGCACCTACACTCTTTTTTCTTAAATACAATATTTTATTTTTACAAGGACCACCATAACACGGGCGTATGAGAAATAAAAAGTAGTGTTACAGAACACCTTCGAAAAATATTAAAAAAATTCTATTGTTTTCTTGATAATTGTACGGAAAAAGTAACGTAAAAGTAATTTCTAACGTAACGAGTAAAGTAATCCGTTACTTTTCAGCAAAAGTAATTTCTAAAAGTAATCCATTACATTCGAGGCTCGGTAATTTGTAATTGTAATCCATTACATTTTTCAAGTAACGAGCACAAGTCTGCCTAAAGATCCTCTCATCACGTAACGACTGGTCGGAGGTTTTTCGCTTTTTCTCGCGTTTAGTTACATCTTCGGGGGGGGGAGACGAACATGATATTCAGATTTACGGGTTAAAACTACGCTGGAATCAACCTCTATCTCCTTTTTTGAAAGAAGAATTTAAGCCTTCCTTCAGCGACAAAGGCTGTCGACAGGATTTGTCTCTGGAGCGTAGCGTACCTACAGCAGGTGTACGCCAAACGAAGACTATAGTTTCTTCACCAATGCACTCGAGTGAATAGATATAGAGTCACCGCCAACTTAACAAACGCAGGGCGTGGCAAGCATCTCATTATCGCTCAGCGGCCAATCAGATTGCTGCATTAGCAATTAAGAACACCGAAGGACCAATGAGGAAGCGTGAACATATTAAGCCCCGCCCACTGCGTTTCTTAAGGGGAGGTGCGGGTCGACAAACAGGAACTATTTTGCAGAAAGTGTGACTATGTGTTTTGTGGTGTTTTATTATCTTTGAATGATGTATTTTATGTATAAAAACAATGAGGATAGGTTATGGTCGCGAAATTAGTCGCATTTGAAGAACTCACTGGCTTAAAATTATCGACGTAGATTAATTTACAAGGCTCTTTTAAGTGTGTTGCCATGCCCCTCAAGTGAGCAAGAACATGCTTTTTTTTTAATGCTCACGACATTTAGAACATAAAAAGAATCTATATAAAAACTAACACCAGATAAATAAAAAAACAGATCAGACACTGAAAACAATGTGAAAGTTTTATTCAGTTATTGTAAATAATAATGATAATAATAATATTTTGTTTCCCTGGCGGTTCTCTTTTTAAGTTACCAGTTGCTGTAGTCAAGAAATTCACTGCACACGAACAAGAGCAAGTTGAACGCCTGCGTTTTCAACTTACCCGAGAGGCGGCTCTGCACAAAGTCATATTAGTCAGTTCCTGGTACTCTGCCATCTCTTACTGGCCTTGCAGTGGTAAGCAGCGTGCCTGAAAGAAACACCTAACCTGACAACTCGCATGCCCAACGCCCTAACTACGAGCGTTTTGTTAAACCTGACGAAATTTATTTTTTGTGCTTTTCCTCACATAAAAATAATTTTCAGTCCTCGTAGTTTCGTGCTGAAGCGGTTACGGATATATCTGTGAAGGAGGACTAGCAGTGACCTTGGGAAAGTTTGGGCTCGGTGACTCAAAGAAAAGCAGTCATTTTCTCATCTTTTCAATCTTCACCGAAACAACACAACTTTCGCGAAAAAAAAAAAAGCGGTTGTGTCGAAGTTTATGTGGCCTGCTTTTCCCGAATGGCTCGACGTCGTTCTGGTCGATGGATGTACACGAACGTCGACCGTGTTCAAACATGCACACGCAGATAAAGAGCGAAGATTGAAACCAGCGGTACATTGGTGTACTTGATAAATAGGTAAAAATAAAGCCACACTGAAGGCCATGTTGTAACAACCTTGCAGCTTAACAAGGCTTGTTGTTGGGCGGTTTGATGCATGGTGCTTAGTAAAATCGTAAGCTGAGACGAATGCGAAGGGGACACGAACAAGAGCTGGTCCGTGTCCCCTTCTCTGTGTTCGTCTTTCTTTTGCGCGTACAAGTAAAGTTCCTATGAACCTAGCTGAATGACGTGCTTTTTCGGCATCCAGTCGATGGCATGGTGTCTCTAAACCCCGGTCGCGGGCCAAATCCGGCCCTCGGAGGTCTTCAGACCGGCACGTGGCTGGACGTGGTCCTTCCTATTCAGTCCAGCCCGCGGCCCGCTTCCGGAAAACCTGCTGCCACCGCCGAACAAATAGGCGCGCGTAGGGAAACCGCTCCGCCTCGCACACGTTGGTTCTCTCGCCATAAAACGCATTGGACATTGTCATCACCAACATCGCTGGTCCTTGTCCATTCTTTCATATCTACATGTCTAGCGGCGAATGTGAATTCCATCCCGTTCCCGCGTAGGACTATATTGTGCCTATTGTCCTATGTCGTAACTATTGCGTATTGTCAGTATACATTCTACCATTCTCATTGATCTGCTGCCCTGTGTAAACATACCGAAGTTCATATGCGCATTAGGTTAAGCTTCTGGGTTCATATTATTGCGTAAATATATATTCAGCTAAATATTTACTTCTCTTTTTAGTTTTTGCTTTATCTTTTATTTGTATGTTCAAAACCTCATGAAGTTTATTTCTCACTTTTTTTGTCGTCTATGTTTACTTATTTTTTATCGGCCCTCAAGAGTGCGAGAGATCCCTAATCCGGCCCCTTAGCCACGAAGTGCACCCATGTTTAGACAATGGCTGGAACGAGGCTATTAAAGCAGGAAGCGTCAGAGCCGCGCAGCGGCAAGACATCACGTGCCTAAAGAGTACGCGAAAAAACTTAAGGTCTGAAAATGTCAATGTGTGTATAACATTAGTCTCCATATACACGAAGAGTTCAAGCATTGCTGCACCTGACAGATTATGATCAGTCCAAAAATTAACCGGTTTGTAGTTGAAAACGTTCTTACATAGTAGGTTAGTGATTGTGAAAAAGAGCTTTTTTCGGTGATGCATCATCATCAACATTTCGGAGTTGATCGTTTGAAACCTGACATTTATTGATCGTTTGAAACCTGACAAATATAATTCAAGGCTGACGACACACATATTTTGATTTTAAATTTGCAATCTTCAGCAACTTCGGATTCTCTTGATTATGGTGAAAATTACCTGTACTGCTGATACCATCAATGCTCATATATTTTTTTTTTAATTACTGGTAAGGGATCTTCTTTTGTACTTCGCCCCCCCCCCCTCCTTCCCCTACGGAAATTGGGGAGGAGGCCCAGTATAAAGGTTTTTTCTCCTTAAACCCCATATGGGTTTATAGGGAAAAGAGTCCTATACCTGAGCAGTGCATGTCTCGTCTATCCTGGATCCCATGCCGCGTTCCATACCCAACATCAAAATTTAGTTGAAGCTACACGTGCTTCTAGCAAGATCACCCGTCGGATTTTGCATCACGTGGCCGTGATTGCTGTGGCGGAGATTCGCAAAGAATTAATTCACGCGCAATACGGCAGACGATCAATCGGCCAAATCTGCTCGCAGATTCCTACGTAGCAATTTTGCATAGGAGCGAGCAATTAGGTATGTTGTAAATCGCGGCACGTTGCTTTTCTTTTTTTAGCCACGGCCTAAACGATTGCACACCAGCGGAGCACGGCATTGAACAATTTGTTGCAAGAGCATATGGCTTTCTTGGAACTCTACAAAAAAACACCACAATTTTTTTTCCGCATTTTATTTGCGTATGCGTGTTTGACCGCGTTAAACGATGCATGTCAGTTGACAAATTCGGCATCGAGCAATTCGGGAACGAAAGCAACACTAACTTCGTCATAAGCGCAATTTTTACGAAGGTTCGTTGGGGTCCGAAGGAGATTGAAAAGATCAGAACTAGCTCACTGGGTCCCAAAACATTGACAAAGACCATAGCCAGTTTTTTTTTTCTTCTTTTCTTTTAATCGGTTGAAACGACTCTTTGAAGACAAAAAAAAAATTAATTGGTTTATAAAAGCGCGCATAAAATAAGTGTTGTCGGTTTCAACAAAATCTCGTTTTTGTGAGCGTTCGGCCTTAAAGCTGTAGGTTCCGGTGTTATTTTTAGCGAGGCTGCTTAGCACCGTAAGAGCAGAAAAAATATTGTAAAGTATCAGAAGCTGTCTAATATCACTACGCTTAACCGCCGCTCCGCGGAGTTGAAACCACTGGCATGAAGGTTGTAATTTGTGCCAGGCCGCACATTTTGTGAGTAAACAAAGATTTGTCGTCAATCCAAAGTAAATTTCTTAAATACGACAATCTCTATGTGAGCTGCACTTAGACATGTACTCATTCAAGGTTGCACAAAAACCGAACCAACCGTTGGCTTTTACGCCCCGTGACCGTGCTGGTTGAGACGGACATGCACAGAGAGTGAAGTCATGCGGCATACGGCT